>PKMM01020145.1:238240-315833 GCA_002933915.1 Eutrema heterophyllum
TATATTTTTTTAACACATTTTTAAAAATTATATTTTTTAAACCGTTTTTAATATATTTTTTAATTAAAAACGTTTTTAATAAATGTATTTATAAAAAAACAATTTTTATAAATGTATTTTCTTTAAAAAAAATTAGGTTTTTTAGAAATATATTTTTATGATTATTTATATGTTTTATTTTGATGATTCGGTTTTTCTGTTTTTATATTTGTAGGTCTTTTGGTCAATTCGATCGAGACCGTTCTGGCGGTTCGAGGCAATTGGGGTGGAGGAGTACTTCCGCAGCTCCGAGCTCGAGTACTTTTCCGCCTTCTACGCCTCCTGCGCCGGCTATTCCGGACAGTGAGAGTGTAGCTCCTCAGGCGATCATGACCATCGAGGAGCTCGTCCAACAGTTGGGACGAGAAGTACTCACAGTTCTCAATCCGAACCTCCGCATTCCGAGATCTACTTGGTAATATTTTTTTTTCTTAATTAATAATTTTTTTTGGTTTAATTCCCGATTTTTAATTTTTTTTTTTTTTATAGGTTTGAAATATCATGGAATTGCATTAGCAAGTCGATTCTGAAGATGTTGCACTCCATCCTCGACAAACCGTATAAGAAATTTCGAATATTCCGTTAGATGAACAAAACATGTGGTTTTGGACGATTGCGGTAAGTTATCATTTATTTATTTTTTGTTATATATTTTGAGATTTTTTTTAACTTCTTTAATTCTATTTCTTTTGTAGCAAGAATTTAATTGGAAGTTGACCATCACGAAAACGGTGGAGATGAAATTTTTCAAGGAGGGTAAAACACAATTCTCGCGCAACATGAACGAGTGGAAGAAGGTTTGGAGAAGGTGTGGGGAGAAGCCAAAAGGCTTGAACGAGGAGGTGTTTAAGGACTACATCCCGTATTGGCAAGACCCGAAGACCGTAGCTCTATCTCAGACTAACTCCAAGAACCGAAATAGTCCCCGAGAAGGGAAAGGACCCGCTATCCACAAAAACGGGGCGAAGAGCTTCAAAAATCCAAAATCGAAATGGTAAGTATTTTTAGTGTTTTTAATTATTTTTAAATATCATTTTTATTATATTTATTAGTAACTAACGGTTTAGTTATTTTCTAGACGGAGGAAGACGGCGAAGTTCCGGATCACCTAAAAGTGATGGTGAGGATGCACACCAACAAGAAGATCGGCCAAATTCAAGATCCTGCCGTCAGGGAGCTCGTCGAGAAGGTGACGAAGGTGTAGGACGAGATCCTTACCCAGAGATCGCAGGACGGCATCACCGCTTCCAACCAGCTCACTCGGTCCGAGATTAACGACATAGTGCTCGGGGTAAGTAATAATTATAGATTATCATTTCAATTTAGATATTTATTTGTTAATAAGATCTAATGTTTGGTATTGTTTTTGTAGGAGGTACCTGTTAAAAAAGGTCGTCGGCCAAGGTTGGGTTAGATTGCGTCCCAACCCTCAACTTCTTCGGGTGGTTTTTCGACGGATCCAAAGATTCTCTGGCAAAACAAAAAGCTCAAGGAGAAGGTAACGACTTTGGAGGACGAGCTCTCGACTCAGAAAACGAAGAGCGAGGCTTTGGAGAACAAGCTCTCGACTCAACAAACAAGGAGCGACAAAATGGAGAATTACTTCAAATCGAAGTTCCCTGATTTCCCGACAGATTTATTTTGGTTTAGTTATTTTTGGTAATTTTCTAAAAATTTCTAAAACTTTTAATAATATTTTCTAATTTTATAAGATTTTTAAATATTAATTAATTTTACATTTTCGTTTTTAGTAAATTATTTCTTATTTTTAAAAAAAATTTTGAATTTTTTAAATCCGTCGGAAATTTCAGAGGGATTTCCGACGGATTCCCTGGATCGTACAAACAACAAGATCAATCGATCCCATTTTTTTGGATCGATCCTTAATCCGACGGAAATCCCTCGGAAATTTCCGACGGATTAATTATCCGACGGATTTTCGAGGACCTAGTACCTTCGAGATATTTCCGAGGGATTTCCGAGGACTTGTCCCTCAGAATTATCCCGGACGGACAAGTCCTCGGAAATCCCTCGGGTAATTAAGCCCTCGGAAATCCGTCGGAAATTTCCGAGGGATTTTGATTTCCGAGGAGATAGATCCGACGGGTGAAATCTGTTGGAAATCCGTCTGGAAAGGCTGTTTCTGACGGGATACCGACGGTTTTGGCCGGATGTCTTGGCTTTTTTTTTTTTTTTTTTTTTTGGTTTGAGGTTTATGAGAAATTAAAATATGAAAATATCAAAGGAAATAAGCAAGAACAATTTTTTTGTTTTGTTTTGAAATGGAAATGATGCAAAACACAAAGGAAATCGACAAGAGCAAATATTTTTTATTTATTTATGATACAATGAAATGAACAAAACAAAATGTTAAAGAACAAAAGCACCTTGATAGGAACTTGTGCTCTGATACAAGATGATATAAGACTCGGAGTCATATCAAGCTTATTGATCACGAGGTTGTCAAAGACAACAAGCTATGCATGCGGAAGTGGGAATGTTGGTAGAGATGGGATGGTGGTGGGTTAATTGACTCTCTCAATCAGTTGAACGAACAAGTTATATGAATCTCACAAATAACTTAATCTGAGGCTTCTAGAGAATAGAAGTGAATCGCTCACTAGTATTCAAAAGAACAAGAACAATTTTCCAAAGACAACTTTGAAAGAAAAAACAAGAAACTTTGTATTATTCTGATTGATTGAAAGGTGGTTTGTACAAGAGACAAAGGTGAGCTTATATAGGCTCATTACAACAGTCTAAAATGCTAAAGAAGAAAAGAAGATTTGCGTAAATAAGAAAACTAGCCGTTATCTCAGCTAAATAAGGAAACACGATGAAGCGCTTGTATCTGGTCATTCTCAATGGTGGTGTGCCTTGGGGACATTCTCGATGGTGTAGATCACGTCCAAAATGCAGTATTCTTGATGACAAAGGTGTTAGAGGGGAGTTTAGCACTCCCCCGGTTTAACCCGGTCCGAGTTAAAATCAGCCCAACAATCGATTTCAAAACCCATCAGAGCCAACTTACGAAATAAAAGGAAGGTTTCCTTTTATTTCATAAAAGGCAAATCCTAAGAAGAAAGTAGATTATCCTTATCGATTTCAAGAAAAAAGGACAATTGCCAATACCAATTCAAGAAGGAAAAGGAAGATCAAAAGACATCAAGACTAATAAATAAGAGAGCCCCCCATTCATAATTATCATATCTGAGACTTGAGAACTTAGACAGAAACACTCTTTGTAACAAGAACTACGTTTTGGCTTGATCACTTTAAAGGGTACGTAGGCAGCCTTCACAAGCACATATATAAATCTAATAAAAATAATTCTCCTAAATCCTAAACTAAATTCGCCGAATCTATGTGCGAATTCTGGTTTTTCAATTGGCGCTAGAAGGAGGGGGAAAGAAAATTGAGGGTTTATGGAGAATTATTTTAAAACCCTAGAAATCCGACAAAGTCCCCGACTCTTCTCGTCATGTTCGACAATTCTCCAATCACCGATATGGGCTTCTGATCTTACCACAATTTTCAATCCGAGATCAAAAAAAAAAAAGGGTCTTGCCATCTCTGTTTCTCGGAAGATATCTCTATCCTCAGATCTACAACAATTTATCCGGCGATTTCTCCGATCTCAGTTTCGGGATCTGTGGGAACCTCAGCTTCATAAGTTTATCACAGAACAATATCTCCGGTGATGATTTCCCGACTTATGTATCCAAATACCTCGAGACGTTGAACATCTCTCGGAACAATCTTGCCGGAAAAAATCCATGGAGGAGAATATTGGGGAAGCGAAGAAGAAAATCCTAGAGAGAGAAAACAATGACCGAGCTCAACACATAATAAAGAATGAAGAAGAACAAACATTAACGTGCCAATCACCACCAAACATGAAGCCGTGAATGCCAACACGTCACGTCATCACCACAGAGAGATGAGATTATTACGAGCTCACCACAGAGAGACGAGATCATGACGAGCTCACCACGGAGAGATGAGATCATGACGAGCTCACCACGGACGAGATCACCTTCACGAACTGCACCTATATGACCTCACTTGCATGGCAAGCAATGTGACATGCACGACGAAGACAATCATGACAACACACCAAGACGTTTACTACCAAACTCAACACATCGAAAATGTTAATCACGCCAAAAACAAACCGAGCTCATGATCACGTAGAAGAGATCACGAGCTCACCGAGACGAACCACGATCACGGCAAAGGACGTGCCGAGCATGGAGACGTGCCGAACTACCGAGCATGGAGACGTGTCGAACATGAGATCACTCACCGAACTCATAGAACATGCCGAGCTCGCCGAGGCGCGCTTACCGAACCCGATGATCTCAAACTCAACGTGACGAACTCACCAAGAAACCTCACGAGCTCACTTGCCGAGCATGAAGACCACCATGACCAGAGAAGATGTAACTTGCATACCAAGCAACATGCATGCCAACCACGAAGCACACGACGCTGACCTCACTCACCCTCACCCCGACCTGCGATAACACTGAACTGGCGTAGAAAAGTCGAGATTCAAAAAACAAAGTGTTCACCGATATCGTCATTTACCGATCGTAGCTCGCCTACCGAGCTCCCTAAAATTCAAGTACTCCTTATCAAAAATTTTACTTTATTATTCGAATATATTTTCTATTCAAATTCAATCACAGGTCCATCCCTCTAAGCTGAACTCAGTTAGTTCGCCGAACTCTAACAGTTCGTATCATCAACCCGAACTCAAGCAGTTCGCCGAACTCGTACAGTTCGTATCATCAAGCCAAACTCAAGCAGTTCGCCTACCTCCCAATCGAACATATCGCCCTACTTCGCAGTAAGGCAGTTCGTGGTCGTAGTTCGTCGATCCGACAGTAAGGCAATTTGTGGTCGCAGTTCGTCGGTCTAACAGTTAGGTAGCTCGGTCGCAGCTTACTCATCGCGCAGTCACAGTTCGCGGACCTCGCAGCTCCACCTAACTCACGACCACAGCTCACCGACCTCCTACTCGCCAAGCTCACGATCGCAGTTCTCCGACCGCGCAGCTCGCCGACCTCGCAGTATGGATACTCGTAATCGTAATCCACCGATGTAACAATTGGGCAGCTTGCCGACCTCGCAGTCTCGCACGAACTATCGAAACCGAACTAAAAAAAATCCTAGGCCGACCTCGCACCTAACTAACAAACGCCGAGCTCAGCCTCGAGCTCAATCTCGCGTCTTGAGTCAATTTTTGCAGGAACAAAGCCGAGCAACATCTAGTCTGCAAAGGAAGTTCGATCATTAAAGAACACAAGTTTGAACAGTCAAGACATGATGCTGATTTCAACTCCAACCGGGCTAAAGAATTCTCCATAAACTTCGCCGAACTCAAAGACTCATTCGCCGAACTGAGGGGGGGGGACTAATTGTTAGAGGGGAGTTTAGCACTCCCCCGGTTTAACCCGGTCCGAGTTAAAATCAGCCTAACAATCGATTTCAAAGCCCATCAGAGCCAACTTACGAAATAAAAGGAAGGTTTCTTTTTATTTCATAAAAGGCAAATCCCGAGAAGAAAGGAGATTATCCTTATCGACTTCAAGAAAAAAATACAATTGCCAATACCAATTCAAGAAGGAAAAGGAAGATCAAAAGACATCAAGACTTATAAATAAGAGAGCCCCCCATTCATAATTATCATATCTGAGAATTGAGAACTTAGACATAAACACTCTTTGTAACAAGAACTACGTTTTGGCTTGATCCCTTTAAAGGGTACGTAGGCAGCCTTCACATGCACATCTATAAATCTAATAAAAATAATTCTCCTAAATCCTAAACTGAATTCGCCGCATCTATGTGCGAACTCTGGTTCTTTCAAAAAGAGCTGTTGGATTTTAATGACAAACGGGTCCGAATATGGAAAGTGTGGTTTAAACTTGATCCGCCTGATCAAGTGAGGTGTGGTGCACCTTAGAACATGTAGAATAGGCTCTAGATGATCTCCTGATTCCCAAATAAAGTGGTGTATCACGTCAAGGCAAGAGAATCGACCACTTTCCTTATTTGGACTTGATATGACCCGCATAAGGTATTTGAAGGTCGTGGGTGGATCTGGGTCGATCCAGGTCGGTTCTTCAGCAGGTTGACTCCATAAGAGGCTCCAGTAGATGGGTCGAGTCGCGAACAGATCAACCCTTTATGGACTTGGGCTGAAAATCACATAATCTGGTCCATATGCTTTATCGGGTAGACCGAAAAGTATGTCTTGGGTAACTTCTGATTTGGGCCGAGTAAGAGACAAAGTGGCTCGACCAAAGTCTTCCTTGAGGTTGATTGGTCGGTGAAAATGTATTCTCTCAGTCGATTTTTTGCATGGTGTCTTCGGTTCATCTCCGGTAAGGTTCTTCTCTGCTACGTTTAAAGTGCTTCGGGTATCTCCGGTTCTGGCTTGAGTTAAATGTGTTATGGCTCAAGCAAAGTCACCATTGAGGGCACTTGGTCCCTGAAAGTGTGATCCCTTAGTGGATTTATTGCATGGTGATTTAAGCGTTTTCACTCAGTCAATTAATACTAATGTTCACACTACCGCAATCATAACAGTTGTCAATGCAGTACTTTAGGATCGAATCCACAGAGACCAAAGGTACACTACGATTCTCACAATTATGAAATTAAGCTAATACAGAAATATGGTTGGTTTTGGAAAAGTAACAAAAGCAAATAAAACGATGTGAATTCAATAAAAGACAAGCGTTAGGTCAAGAATTTCTTCTCAGGAAACCAGAGATCATGAATCAGACAACTATTCAGGGAACAATTAAACACAAGTTTCGAACTCAAACCTAATTATTAACAATCCACTTCCGTGCTCATGGTTATTAAACCTAGCATTCTAATACACTTCCGCGCTCATAGAATTCTAGATCAGCCTTAACGAACATGTTCAATATGTTCACGAATCAACCTAATACACTTCCGCGCTCTCAGATTAAGCCCTAGTTCATAGACCTAGCGGCCAGCTCAAGCCTAAGCATTAAACACAACAATAAGCGAAAACCTCAAAAGATAAATCCCTATCTGTGTCTAATTCAATGATTCATGGATCCCCTTGATCCCTAAACCTAACTAATAAACTACTTAGACATGGAAACAGAGAACAAGCAAAGAGATGAAGAAGACATAGTATAGATTAAGAGAGAAAAGGTTTAGAAATCTTCTCCATGGATACAAAAGTTCTTCTCCAAAGCTTACAATGATCTCCAAAAGTCTCAATAGAATAATGCAATAAAAAGTGTCTGTAAAAGTTCTGGTATCTAGCGGTGCCGTCAAAGAGGCTAAAAATAGAGTATATATAGGTCTAGGTCGAATTAGGTCAAAATAGGGAATTTCCAGAGCAAAATAGGAAAATCAGAAATTTCCTTTTTCTTCTCGTCGCCTTGCATCGACCGATGCACCTCCTTGCATCGGTCGATGGCTATTTCTCTGGTTTGTTGCATCGATCGATGCACTCCTTGCATCGACCGATTGAGCTCCTTTCTTCACGGTTTCGTGCGTTTTTGCTCCCGTAACTCCAATTTCTTCCTTAGACGCCTTTTTACCTGATATATCTAAATAAAAGACTAAAAGACTCTAAAACGGGCTTTGACTCGATAAAATGATTAAAAGAAACACCAAAACATACGATAGAAAACGGTAAAAACCAAGTATATCACATGGGCTCTCCGGTACAGCTTCTACAAGGCACCGTTCGGCTTCGGATGGGCCGGATGGGTCTCCTCCAAGTGTTGGGAACAACTTGGGCTCGTTAGTTGGATCGATGTCCACATCAGATGGAAAATTACAATTAGCTTTCAAAAGGATTCCTAGTCATGGACACCCTTTCAAGCTAAGTTGCATGGAATCAGAAGCGGGTACGCGGAAGCGGAAGCGTTTGGAAGCGCGGAAGTGAGTTTTTAAAAAAATTTAGAAAGCAGGTATGTGTTGGAAGGGTATATATATATATATCATGAAACACCAAACATAAAATAATATTACTCAAAAATGTTTTAAAGTTTAAATAACAAAAGTTTAAACATAAAATGATTATTCTAGTTAACAATTTGGAAAAAAATATCAGAACCTTACCGAGGAAGATCGCTTAATCTCTTTTTCCTCTTTAGATCCAATAGGTAATTAGGTTGTTTTATAATGGGCAATTCTACAAAATAGCACAAAAAAACATAAAGTTCAATAATTTAGCACCCAATGGTGAAAATCCCAAAACTAACATTCATTAAAAGGATAATTGACTAAACTACCCTTGTTTTTTTAATTAAAAAAAACTAACATAACAAGCAAAAAAAAAAAAAAAAAAAAGAAAATCGAGAAAGAAAAGAAATCTCCGTTCTCCGTTAAGGTTGGTTTGGCTCAGATGCTCCGTAGTGGAGTTATCATGGATTTCGTCAACGCCGAGCAGGCTCGCATCACAGAGGAAGCTGGTGCTTGCACCGTCATGGCTTTGGAGCGTGTTCCGGCGGATATTCGCGCTCAAGGTGGGGTTGCTCGGATGAGCGATCCTCAGATGATTAAGGAGATCAAGCAGGCCGTTACGATTCCGGTGATGACCAAGGCTAAGATCGGTCATTTCGTTGAGGCTCAGATCCTCGAAGCAATTGGAATCGATTACATCGATGAGAGCGAGGTTTTGACTCTCGCCGATGAAGATCACCACATCAACAAGCATAATTTATGGATCCCTTTTGTTTGCGGTTGCCGGAACCTCGGCGAAGCTCTGAGGAGGATCCGTGAAGGTGGGGCGATGATTAGGACCAAAGGTGAAGCTAGGACTGGGAACATTGTAGAGGCCGTGAGGCATGTGAGGTCGGTTATGGGTGACATTGTGAAACATGGATGACGATGAGGTCTTCTCTTTTGCTAAGAAATTAGCCGCTCCGTACGATCTCTTGATGGAGACCAAACAGCTAGGCCTCATTCAAAAAAAAAACTTCATTCAAGAACAAGTTTTACAGGACGCAAAACTAAGCAAACATTTCCTAAGAAACAGCTTGGCATTTTGGTTTTGGGTTAAGATCTCAAAAGGCTTCTTCTTCCATGTTTTTAATAGGATACGATAATAGGGGACAAGAAATTTGATTCTGATGATTGCAGCCACATTGCTTCATTGGTGGTTGGGCTTTGTCATCTACTAAAGAATTTTGGTGAGTTCGAATTTAAATCTTGCAGATATGTATGGTGTGTTAGAGATTCAAATTTTGATTAATTGAAGGTTTTGAGGTTGAAGCAGGCTTGGGTATTGCGGATAATCATAATGCGTTGCAGTTATTTGTGTGGAGGGTGTTTATTCCACTGATGAAACGTATTTAGGAACCATTTAGGAACATATATAACGTATTTAGGAAAATCTTCATACATGATGAAAAATGCTCCTTTCTGGAAATGAAACATATTTAGGAACATATATAACGTATTTAGGAAAGCTTTCCTAAATGATGAAAAATGATCATTTCTGGAAATGAAACGTATTTAGGAACCATTTAGGAACATATATAACGTATTTAGGAAAGCCTTCTTAAATGAACAAGAAGCAGAAAACTATAAAAGACTATTAACCGTTAATTTTCATGCGTAAATGAAGCATCAGAATATGTGTTGTTGTTTGACGACACAAAGAAAGAAAGATACAAATGATGAAAAATGATACGTTCTGGAAATGAAACGTATTTAGGAACCATTTAGGAACATATATAACGTATTTATGAAAGTCTTCCTAAATGATGAAAAATGCTCATTTCTGGAAATGAAACGTATTTAGGAACATATATAACGTATTTAGGGAAGTCTTCATAAATGATGAAAAAAGCTCATTTCTGGAAATGAAACGTATTTAGGAACATATATAACGTATTTAGGAAAGCTTTCCTAAATGATGAAAAATGATCATTTCTGGAAATGAAACGTATATATAACGTATTTCGGAAAGTTTTCATAAATGAACAAAAACAGAAAACGATATTTCCTATTGATTTCCATGCGTAAATGAAGCATCAGAACAAATGTGTTATTGTTTTGGATACACAAATAAATAAGAGAAAGATACAAATGATGAAAACTGATCCTTTCTTGAAAATGAACAGTATTTAGGAACATATATAACGTATTTCGGAAAGTCTTCCGAAATGAACAAAAACAGAAAACAGAAAATGAAATCTAGAAGAGCTCAATTGAAGAACGCATATCGTTCAACAATCCCAAACTCATAGCCAAAAATAAGAGCAAAATAACATACAAACTGTAGAACATGAGTAGAAAGCAACTGTAGTAGAAACTTGCAATCTGAACTTGTTTGAGAGATCAAATCCTTAAGGGGAATCTTTTGCTTTAGAAT
Organism: Eutrema heterophyllum; assembly: GCA_002933915.1. Classification (NCBI taxonomy): domain Eukaryota; kingdom Viridiplantae; phylum Streptophyta; class Magnoliopsida; order Brassicales; family Brassicaceae; genus Eutrema; species Eutrema heterophyllum. The sequence goes on from PKMM01020145.1 coordinate 248,661, forward strand.
AAAAGGTGATTCTCTGAACAGCTTGGAAGGGAAAGGAATTAACCAACAAAGCTCCAGTAACAAAATCATTTTGAGCCAAAACGGAGCATATGCGTCTATTTATACAACATTCACAATCGACCTAATGATTCCAGCAGCAGCTCTCTCCGAGTAATGTCCCTGAGCTATGATCCTATCAAACAACTCACCACCAGCACACAATTCCATCACCAGATGAACAGATTGTCTATCCTCATAAGCACCTTTGATCTCAACGATGTTTGCTTGCCCAGACAAAGTACTGCTTTATCTGAATCTCCCTCTTCACATCCTCTTTGTCTTGCTTACTGATTAGCTTCCTCTTGAGGATCGATTTGCAAGCGTAAGTGTTCCCTGTGGAAATCTCTCTGCACCTATACGTTATCTCAAACTGCCCTCGACCTAATTCTTTCCCTAGGCTGTACAATTTCCTAATGTCTTCTAATGGTTTGCCTAATATGGTGTCTGGATCTCGAAAAAAGGTCGGATTCGACGGCGGTGTCGAAATTTGCTGATGGATTGGATGTTGTGTCGGAGGGATTTGAGGTTTTCGATGCTCGGGGACTTGATGAACGAGCATCCTTACCGATTCCGAGATTGAGAAGAGCATCGAGCGAATCAATCTTATCATCTTCAATTGGTGAATCGTCGATCATTCTAACTAGCGACGTAATCGCAATGAGCATCGCGAGCGTCACTCTCGCCTCCATGTCGTCCTTCGCTAATAACTGAAACTCACTCACCGCTGCCGCCGCTAATTTCTTCTCGTCACCTCCACACTTTCCTCCTTCTTCATCGTCTTAATCACCGCTAAGTTTAACAAATCGTTGAGCTTCTCCGATTTCGTCACGAAACCCTATGATGTTGAATCATCCCTTCCGACCATGGCGGATTTTGAAATCGTCGGTGATGATTAATGAATTTCCGGAAATTGACTATGGGCAAAGTTGTCTTTTGCCTCTTTAATGAATGCTAAAAATGGGGCTTTTTTATTAGGGTGCTAGTTTGGTCAGAAAGTTTTCAAAAAGTACTATTTTGAACAATTTCTCTTTTATAATTAGGTTTATGTTATTATATTAAAGAAACAATTAAATAATTTTTTTTTAAAATAACAACTTAACGTCTAAACCTAGCCGCCTAATGTAAATGGGGCTTGAAAAAAAAAAATTAAAAGCCCAAAGGAATACACCACGTGCCACTTCGTCTTCATCTTCTCAACTCAGTTTCGATATGAACGGCCAGCCACGCTTCTGATGTATCACACACGCGCTTCCAACTCCGAATCGCACGTTTTCCCAGCGTTTCCAAACACCACTTTTCTGGAACCACAATTCCCGTAGGATTCCCAGCAATTCTGGACGATTCCGTTGCCGCTTCCGATTCCAAAGCGGGAATTGGAATGTGGAAGAAAGACAACATGAACCAGAAGCACCACAACATTTGGCACAACTCCTTCACAAGACAAGAAGTGGTCATCGAACCAACATTCCTACATGAAGAAGAAGTGATCTAAAGCCTGGTGGAAACTCAAGAAATCCATATGATAATACCGGTTTTTGACATTTTTTATGGATCATTCTAATATCTTTTGCATGTGTTTTAACTCTGTTTTGAATGGTTTTAAGTGATTTCTATGTTTTAGAGTTTTAAAAGACAATTTCAGGTAATTTGGACCAAAGGAGTGCATTTTGGAGCAAAAGTGCGTTTTTGGATTAATTTGGACAGTCAGATGTCTTGCAAGCAATGAAAAACCTTCTCACCATCCGATCATCCCCAAATTTTGATACAACAGATAGGAGACAACCAGATTTCACATGCAATTGGATTGGAGACATTCCAACGGTTAGATCTCCATATATCGCTGATGCACTGAAGACAGATAATGCTGCCTTGAAGCAGAGCTGAGCAGAAGCATGCCCTCACTGCAGCTCCAGCAGTCGTGACCGCGACCAGGAGAGTTGCACCCGCGGCCAGCACTATCTTTCATCTCGAGAGGCCAGTTTCAAGCCCAAGTTGATCCCGTCACTTATTCTTGAAACCCTAAACATCCAAGACGAATCAGAAGGCTATATATACTCCTTTTAGGTCATTCTAAAGGGTGTGCTCGATTTTACCAGCAAGGAGAGTCGTCTTCAAGAGAGAGGAGGCGCGAGGAGATCATCATTCGATCTCCGTCTTTATCCGTGTTCTTCGTTCTTCGCTCTTTTATTTCTTTATCTTTGCATCTATTTAGTTTTATGATGTTTTGTTACGCTATGATTAAGTAGTTTCCCAGTTGGGTTTAAAGGGATTTTCCAAGGGGAATTTCATGGTTTAATTTGATGAATTGTTAGATTTAGGAATCATAATCGTCTAGGTGTTTTTCGTTCTATGTTCGATACTACTGCATGATTCTTTGTTGGCCACTTAGAAGATGATCTTAAGTATTTTAGAACCACGAACATTCTGGATCTATTTACCCGAACTAGCGTAGACGAGCAATTTCGCTGCAAGATACGAAAGCATACTTGTAGAGTATTGTGAGCGCAAATCAAACTCGATCTTTGTGAGGATTATCCCTTAGAACAAGTTTCAGCCCCTTGATACACTCGGTTCATCCATAAACCGTTTGTATTGTCATCTCAACCATCTTCCATCCAACTCCATCGTCCTTGATCAATCTTATAAACACTGAGTGATAAAGAGATCAAGGCCGATGAAGTTGGATGGAAGATGGTTGAGATGACAATACAAACGGTTTATGGATGAATCGAGTGTATCAAGGTGCTGAAACTTGTTCTAAGGGCTAATCCTCACAAAGAAACAAGCCTCACACGGAAGCTTAAGTGATTGAATCTCACAAAACACTTAAGAACTCGCACGAACACAAGAGAACAAGGATTCCACCTATGGACTCTAATGAACAAAACACAAAGACAAGCTTTGCAACGAAAAACTTCTCATTTATACTTGATTTTAAAAGATTTGGTGATTTTTACAATGATACGAATGAGTCTTTTATAGCTCTTACATCATGATCTCTACATTAAATACATTAAAAAAAATTAATTCAAATTTAAACAAAAGGAGAGAAATTAGGATGATCAAAGAGCTAGTAATAAGGAATTTGTCTTGTGAGCCAAATATGGCAAGCCTGACCACGCCTTTATTCTCTTGGTATCTTAAATCTCCTAGATGATAGAGAGGTTTAGGAGGAGGAAGTTTCTTGTGGGCAACTGATTGAACGGTAAGAACCAATGTGAAGAACACGTCTAAATACACTTGACTCCGTTATAGGCAAGTTGCATTTGATTGGTATCTTTGGGCTGAATCAAAAGGCTCTGGATGGATCATGTGATTTTAATGCTTTAGAAGACTCTATAGACGTTGAATCTTGGATGATAAACTTTTGGTCCAAGGTAATATCGAAGTTTCCATAAATGGCACCTCCAGGACCCGTTTAATGAACTCGATGGCATCAGGTGAATCCAGCTCGTTTTGGGTTGGATCTTCAAGGTTTTGAGTCCAAGATAGGCCTAACAAGGCATGCTGAATCACTCCTGGGCTGGGCTGTACACTTCGATCTTGGGATGTAATGCTTTGTCGAGTTGAATAGGATCCGATGGGATATATGTCTTGAATAGACTTTCCTCCGGATGGATTTATTGAGTTTCCACCGGTCTTGAGATCACTTCTTCTTCATGTGGGAATGCTGGTTGGATGGACACATCAGTCACAGTGGGCTTCTATTGGGCCTTCATTTCGGTGAGCAAAGTTGGGCCAGAAGTCGAAGCCTCTTCTCTGTTTAGAGTCTTCTCCTTCCCATTTGAGATTTGGCTAATAATAGGATCATATCAATTAGCGGATGTATAAGAATGTTTCTTTATTTGGTATTGGTATATTCTAGGTTTAGGGTATCTATATATATTTATAGTTGGGAAACACGATTGTAAACTTTTGAGAGACAAATAATACAAATCTTTTCTAAAAAAACAAAAAAGGAAATAATTGGTTTGTAATTTATAACTTCTCTTGCTCTGATAGGCGATCAACAAAGTGATTTTAACAACCACCCGTAACTTCTCTTAACGGTTAGGGCTGCCGGCTTTTGCCGGTTGCACTGTAGAATTTTAATTTTTATTTCATCTTTTTTCTTTCTACAATAATTTTGGATGGGTATGGCATTGTTGAGAAGGATTTCGCCCGATCTGTTCTTTCTTTTGATGGTATCGGAGGTCGCGGTAGAGATTTCACTGGAGACCATCGGTTGTCAATTCCCGATTATGCGATGTAGTTTCTGGTTCAAAGAGTATCAGTGGCAGATCTGAAATCAAAAGGTAATAATGCGCATATGTCCAAACATTTTGTTTTTAGAGTCTCGATAAGGGTCTCCTCTTTTGATAAGTGGAAACGGTTACGTTCTGACAACTTCCTCTGGTTATGGAGGCGTTTCGTTCATGGTTCGTCGTTGGAGTGGGTCAGTGTTTTGATTTCATCCAAGACGAACCCGTTATCTTTGTGAAGGGTTTTTTGATCTTTCATGATGCTCGATATTCACGATTCCGATCAATGGAAGGGATTGAGTTTAAATTTCGAAGAGGCATATGGTGTCTCGATTAGCGAATTTGATCCGGGTATAGCACATTCACGGTGAATTGACGAATCAATGCAAGAAAAGATATTGAGAATCAATAATATTAGACGACTATGGAGTTTCATCCAAAAGATGATAGCTAAGAACGACGACCTCATCATTTTGGGATTGATTATGGAGAAAGAAAGAAACATGTTTAATAACCCGTTGACGAGTAAAGCTTCCGTATCCAAAGCATCGTGGAAATTCACTTAATTTTTTTTTTAATGTTTGGATATGTAATTGTGGATGTGTATTTGGATTTACTCATTATTGATGTATTATGGATGTATCAACTTTTGTATATGATTTGAAATCAGTGAATGAATCAGATGTTAAAAAAAAAAAATACAAATCTTTTCTAGACCTTTCTCTAATAAAGAACAAAGCTTTCAACAAGCTCAATTAGAGTTAAGTTTGTCCTAGTGCAGAAAATACATACTTATAAATAGCCTTGGGCATTCGGGTCCGTGGATCGGGTTCGGGTCGGGTCTTCGGTTTTCGGACACCCGAAGTTGGAGAGGTCATGACCCGAATAGGACCCGAGAAGAATACGGTTTGGTTCAGGTCGGGTCTTCACGGGTTTGGGTCGGGTTTATGTTTTTTTTTTATTGAAAACCGATATGGAACTGAAAATAAATTCGGGTCGGTTCGGAACCCGAAAAACCCAAAATTATCCGAAAAAAACCAAAAAAAAAAAAAAGTTGACAAAAAAAAGAGAGTCGGAGATCTGCGACGCCTTAGGGTTCACTGCTTCTACCGTCATTTTCTTCGTCTCTGAGTTCTAAGTCCTGAGAGAAGCGATGAGAAGAAGTTGCTAGGGTTTTGATTTGGTTATGGCGGTTCCTCTCGGTGATTCCTCTCGGCGATGTGGTCAGCTTGTCGATGGCGGCGACTAAACCTGATCGGATTGAAGATCGTGGTTCGCGTGACGGTGGCGGAGATGTGTGCAGCGAGGCAGTGTTGTATCCGGAAGGTAATCGCATCTATGAGCCGCCGTAGATCTCCGACGAGAAGCATATCCACTGCAGATCTCCGTCGAGTCACCACCATTTGGGGAAAAAAAAAATCGGGTACCCGATCGAGTCTTGGGTTTTACCCGAACCGATCCGAGAACCGAAAGAAATTTAGGCAAGAACCGTTCGGGTTTTAGGGCAAAACTGAAACCAACCCAAACCCGATTTTTCAAATCGGTTCGGGTCGGGTCTAACGGGTCCGGGTTTTATGCCCATGCGGACTTATAAACAAAATCATTAACACAACTTATTATGAGAAATATAACAAAAATAAGGGAATAATTAACGATAACTTGATGAATTTTGTCCATCATACATGTAGGAGGGATTAGTATGTGTTAATTGCTTGTCAAACATTCCACCATGCCTAACCTAATTGATCTCCAGAGTTATATACATGAAAAACGATGTGTATCCTTCTTTAAGTTAGACCTTATACAACGACCTCAAAGGTACTACAAGCTTCGCATGTTATGTACAAGGCCTTCAAATTATAGAGACTCTGCACACTGAACTTGGGTTTCAACCTGCATCCTCTCTCGAGATGTTCGGTGTGCGCTTCCGCTAAACGTTCTTGCAGAATATTCAGGTTAACCTGATGGAAAAGAAGGAAATCAGAGAACAAAACGCAAGGACAAGTTCAGTGCGTGGCTGAGAGCAACAAAGAGAGTTAGAGGGCAAAAAATCTGCACCTCTTCGCCTCTGTTCAGCTGCATTTCACACATGTTACAATAGATATGGCGGTGATTCTCCATAAGTTCTCCTTGCTTGCATATCGGACACCATATCTGGTTTTGCTCCTGACAAACACATCATACCATTTAACTGCTTTCTCAGGTTTAAGAAGATAAGACTACTCTGTGAAGAGAACCTACCGGTTCACTGTTTAATAGCATATGCTGAGAAACTAACTGTGCCAAGTAATCATCTTCCTTGTCTTCCCACGTTTCGATCTGAACATATGATCCTGGAAGAAGAAGTACGCACCCACAAGCTATCAGAAAATCATCGTCCAAATCGGATTCACATTCATTGGAAATCTCATGGAGACAAAACTAAATGGTTTACCGTTCTCTGATATCAAATCCTTATAAAACATCTGCTGCATTTCTAGCAATATCTCTTCACTTTCACATTCATTAGCATCTTTTGGACCTTCATATTCCCATAATATATCATCGGAATCAGGAGTTACAGTCGGATTTCTCGACGAATGCTCGATCTTTTTTAATTCATCAGAAACAATGTCCTGGAAAGCAGAATTGATAATCTCCTGAAACATAAAACCCTAAAGTCATCGACAAAGCAAGTTTCTTCTTGGAATTGCAAGAAGAGAAAGAGACCTTTTGATCTGAAGATTGACAATCAGATTGCCTCAGTTTCCACAGCAAACGTGTCCTCTCTTCTCTAACTCTTCTAAAGCAACTTTCTCTGAGCTACATTTCAGATAAAAAAGAGACAAGAATCATAACACAGAAAACTTTTAAAAAATTGTTCTTTTGCTTCCAAATAACACATACATGAAAGATAAAACACTAGTCAACCATCAAAATAAACTATAATCTAGTAAAAAACCTTAAAAAATTGTTCTTCTGAATATAAGCTACGACGAAAATTCATCAGAATTGAAAATTTTCTTAAACCCAATTCAGAACTATTAACATATAACAGATATTGAAAAGGAACCTTCTGCTTCCAGATAGAGTAAACGAAACAAGATTGAAAATTGAATGTAAGGTACGACAAAATCGTAAGTAATGAAGAAACGAAACAAAATTTTGAAACTTTTCTAAAACCCAATTCAGAAACTATGTACATATATATAACAGAGATTCAGGTATTGGAAAACCAGAAATTGAATGGAGAATCAAGAAGTAAACCTTCTGCTTCCTGTTAGAGTAATCGAAATCGGATTGGGATTTAATAGAAGCTCGTTTTGGAATCGTCGAAGCTGGTTTTGACGATTTGTCATCTTTCGCACACTTTCCCTCCATCGGAGAAGGAAACAATGAACAAGAAGCGAGAATTGAGGAGGGTACGAGATTTGCAGGTTATGTATCAATATACAAATCCGGTTCAATTTTGAAAAAACCGGCTTTAACCGGCCGATTGGTTTTCCCGAAAAACCCTAATGAGTCTTACTAAAAACGGCGTCGTGTTATGAACAGAGATATTTTTTAGCTATTAAGTGAACAAAAAAAAAAATATCCGTAAACTAAAACCCCAGACTCAGAGAAAGACGGGAAGATGATAAAAAACCCAAAACCCTACTCTCTCCTTGTAAAATCTTACTCTTCTTCTACCTTCTTCCTTCTTCCATTTCTCTGTACTTCATTCTCTCTCTGTAAGTTTCATTGCTTGTAATTTTCTAGGTTTTTTTTTGTGTAGTGACTGTTCTTAGTCAGCCATCATCAGCATCATTTTATTCACCAATTTCGCTGAGACTGAGACTTGGGTATCTTCAATTCTGAAGGGTTTTGTGGTTTTCTTGCCTCTTTTGCTTCTAATTTCACTGCTACTTTCGTCGTTTCACCTCTCAGGGTCTCTAGTATTGCCATTTTAGTGTCTAAGCTACTTTAGGAAATCTAATTTTTGGGGGTGATTGTTTCTGATTATCCTGTGTTTACAATCGGATTCGATTGGTTAATTCATTTCCGGGAATTTTGGATTTGTTGTATTTAGAGTAGTGTAAGATCAAGTGCTAATCGCATCTTCTTGTGGTTTGATAGCTCTATGTTTTTTTTTCGATTAGTTTTGATGGTATAATGATGGAGATTGCTTGATGTTGCAAGAATGTTGAAGACGGATTTGACTAACATGCGCCTGGTTTTGATACCTTAAAAGAGTAGGAGAATTTGTGAAGTTTATTGAAGTGGAAATGAAGAGGAAATCGCCAGTTCAACTTCAAGCTCTTGAGGGTTTTTATTTGGGTATGATATGTTAGATTTTGGGTTTTGATCATTTTGTAAGAGACATCTTTATAAATGGCGTCTTGTGGTAGCTTTTTGTATATAAACCTTGGATCTATTTCTGTCTCTGATAGTTATCATTCTTTGTGAAAGCAGATCAAATGTATCCGACTCCCAAGGAAATGGAGGAGTTGGGCAAGACTTTAGGGTTAACAGTGAAGGAAGTACGTGGATGGTTCAAGAGAAGAAGAAGTAGAAGGAAAGGCGGAAAATCTCTGACGAATGATGGGGTGGGAGCAAAGAATCCTCAGTCATACAATAGATCTCGCACAAGAAGTTTGACATCTTCCAGATGCGATTTTGGAGAAGCTGTTGAGAAAAGATGTAGTGTGGGAGCAAGGAAGGCCGGTTGTCAAAAGTTGGCGACTTCACAGCACATTTTGGCCAAGATTTTTCGTAAGGATGGTCCATCGCTTGGTTATGAATTTGACCGTCTTCCATCTGGAGCACGCAAAGGTATAGTAACCTTTTTGGCCTATATGCACTATGAACACCAAGGCTTTATACTGTGGCAATGAAGTTAGTGCTTTCATATTAGTTTTGATTTTTCAAATGAAAAATATCCATCAATGGAGAATTGGACTCTGGATGAGTCTAGTCTTGATTTCTGCATGATGTAAAAAGTTATGTTGCTTCTTACCTGGACTTCTTTCCCTTCTGCTAGCTTCTTGGCTGGATTCTTCATCTGTCGATCAACAGAAAAAGAGAGTGGCAAGAAAGAGAAAGGTAGCGGATAGGTCTTACTTGCTCTTTCATAAGGTATTTTACCTGGGTATGCTAAGTTACTTAGTCTCTGATCTTAATTTGCTTCAGATATCCGAGCTGATGGATCACACCAGTCAGGATTGCGTTGAAAAGAATGCTACTGTGATGAAACATGGTATTGGCAAGGGTTTGATGACAGTATGGCGGGTAATGAATCGAAACAGCAGGGATGTATCTCCTTGCATTGATTTATTGGATGAAAGAGCAACATTACCTCAAAGCTCAGTACGTAATCCCCCATATCAAAAGAAAAACCAAAGACAATTAGCATCAATACTGGTACCTTTTTAGCTATTTTATTTTTCATAATTATGGTTCATTCTTTTTTTTTTCTTTTGCCTTTTTCCCTTAAACTTCTTGCTAACTGCAATTTGCTTTCTTCAGAAGCAGAAACTGTTGCAGAAGAGGTCGACGGAAAAGAAGAGGTGTTCTATAAATAGAGAGGTAGCTTGATCATTATTTGGAACTTGTGATTCAATATAGTCACATGCAAACAGAGATTTTACTCTTGCTGCAGGCGGAATTAAACAAAGTTGATGCTCATATGGCATTCAAAGAAAAATGTGAGCTTGCCATGGATGGGGAGCAAACCTGCCAAACAATTTCGATATTAGTGGATGACGAGGAATTGGAGATTCGTGAGCGACAGGAGGGAGCAAATCCGTTGACATGTTCATGCCATCTTCCTAGTAGTGGATCTCATGGTTGTTTTCTTTGCAAAGGTCTGTATGTCATTTTTCTTGGTTCAGTCCTTCCTGAAAGAGTTTTCGTTCAAGTGCTTTTGTTACTTGACCAGTGCCATGTGATTCTCTGACACTGTTTTGTTGTTTCCAGATTTATTGCCTAAGTTTCCCCCAAATTCTGTTCAGATGAGGCTACCTTTTGGTTTGCATCCTTGGAATTCTTCTCCAGAGTCTGTGAAGAAACTGTTTAAGGTGTGTAAACTTTGAAGTGTTCCTAAATTACTTCTCATTGCCGATTTTCTTGGAAGTGACCTGTTACTTCTATTGACAGGTTGTCCATTTCCTCTATACTTATTCAGTAACTCTTGATATATGTCCCTTCACACTTGACGAGTTCACAAGGGCATTTCATGATAAGGTGGTCTTTCTTCTTTGATAACAGATGGTCAATCTCCTGCGTTTTTTTCTGTTGTGGAAGGGAAATTTTTTCCTGTATTCCACATCTCCCTCACTCTCGTTTTCTCTTTCTGACAAATAATGCATATTGCATTTCCTCTTTTTGTGCTTGCGTTTGAACCTCAGGATTCGTTGCTCCTTGGTAAAATTCATCTTTCCCTGCTGAAGCTGCTTCTGCTTGATGTTGAAACCGAGCTGCAAAGGGGATCTTTTTCAAACTTGAGTATATCATGCAAGTTTCTAGCTCTGCTTCAGTCGGTATGCACTAATGTTGAGCTATTTTTGCTTTCAGCATGCTTCCTTTCCTAGTTTTTATCATGGACGCATAAGAAAGGAGCATTGCAGGACAGGTTTTGACATTCTCCATGATATTTTCAGGTGGAGAGCCAAATTCTTATTCTTGATATGTGGAAGGATTCATTAAACTCTCTTACATGGACAGAAATATTGCGTCAGATATTGGTTGCAGCTGGTTTTGGTTCAGTGAAGTGTGCTGTTCAATCAGAAGAACTAAGTGAGGTGCTGATTTCCTGCTCTTGTTGACACTTTTGATCAAGTGAAACACTGTCAGTGTACTTTATTTGCTTGGCTATATTTTATGCAACACCATGACAGTTCTCTTGTCTTTTTCTTTCGTATTAAGGTTTAGAAACTAGCTTGTTTTTGTTTTGTTTTCAAATATGGATTAGTTACATGTTGGATACTGAAGGCTCTTGCTTAGTTTCATTTTGTTATTTATACCCACTTGTGTATGTTGTTTAGTGTTTTATTTTCTTTTTGATGCATTGTTGGTCAATGTTACCTTTCTTCTTCCCCCAGGAAAGGAGACTCATGAAAAAGTATGGCCTTCGTCTTGGAACATTGAAGGGTGAATTATTTAGAAAGCTTAATGAGCAAGGCAATAATGGCTTGAAAATATCCGAGTTAGCCAATGCAGCAGAGGTAAGGTTTTTTTAAATTATTATCAGCTCTATGTGTAAGTATACTGATTAATTTAGACTAATATTGATAGGTTGTCAACTTGTACTGTTCTGCTGCTTGCTGAAATCCTAGATTATATCATATGGAATAGGCTGATGGCGAGTGATTTTGTGTACGAGTTCATAATGATTGGGCATTTGTAGGTTGCTGTGCTGAATCTTTCAACTGCATCAGAAGAGCGAGAGCGTTCAATATCTTCAACTCTGGCAAGTGATATTACATTATTCGAGAAGATATCTGAATCAACATACCGTGTACGTGTTAATTGTTTCTCTGAGGACCCTGACAAGAGCCAGTCTGATTCGGACGAGTATGGGAGTGTTGATGATGAATCTGATGATTGCGCATTTAGTTCTGGTGATGAGATCGAGCATGTTTCAGAAAATCTTGCATTTCGAAAAGTTAAGTATAGGAAAAGGCGGAAGCATAAAAGTAAAATAGTGGAAGTATGTAGTGAGATTGATGAAAGCCATCCTGGAGAACCATGGCTGTTGGGGCTAATGGAGGGGGAATATTCAGACTTAAGCATTGAAGAGAAGTTAGATGTTTTTGTGGCTTTGATTGATCTTCTTAGTTCTGGTTCCACCATCAGAAAGGAGGTAATCCCCATACTACCTAAAACAAATATTTCTACTAACTCTTGAAGTGCTGAATAACTTTCAAACCTGAGTGTTAGATCGCTCCATTTCTGCATCTCTAATAAAATCTTGGAAAGATGGATTTTCGGTCCATATGATTTGTGCGGCTCCTTGACTAAAAATTTATTTCTGTATATGAACTTCAAAGTTGACACCCTTCTCCTCTGAAACTTTAGAGAATGATACTTCTTTTTTTTTTTGTAATAGCTATATATACTTGGTTCGAAGTACTAACTTTGATCTTGCACCACAGGATCTACCAAGAGCTATGGTTGACTGTCCCCCTAGTATCTATAGTCATGGTTCTGGTGGAAAAATTAAGAGATCCTCCTCTAATCAGTACAGCCATCAACGCGTATCATGGGTCCATGGAGGAGAGCTTCATGGAACTAAAGAGCTATCTAAATCATCTGATTCTCACCCAGTTGATTCTTCGTCAAATGTGGGGGCCTTTGCAAAGCTGGCTGGAGATAAACCTAATAATGTCCACCCTATGCAATCTGTATACCTTGGTTCTGATCGTAGGTTCAACAGGTACTGGCTTTTCTTAGGCCCGTGCAATCCGAATGACCCTGGTCATAGGTGTGTGTACTTTGAATCTTCTGAAGATGGTCACTGGGAGGTTATCAGCAGCAGGGAGGTAATGTCATTGTTATCTTCCTGAAATCTTAATCACTCTGCTTACTATGCTTGGTTAAATGGCAACCTTTATTGAAGGGCTCTATAATTCTGTGCCCGACATTGTCCCTATTTTTTCGTTTGGTGTAGGCTTTGCGGGCACTGTTGTCAGTTTTGGACGATAGGGGCACACGGGAAGCTCGTCTTATTGAGTCATTGGAGAAACGGGAAAGTTTTCTTTGTCAAGCCATGTTGAGTAGCCATGTGGAGACGGCCCATTTCACAGATATAGTCCGAGAGGACAGCTCTTCACCGGTTTCTGATATAGACAACAACCTATGTCAGAATGAGATTGCCAGTGATCAATTCTCCTCGCAACATGCGGCAATAGTATTTGAGATCGGAAGTAAGCGGGAGAAAAGCCTATTGTGGAGCCTTCTGCAGGAGTTTGATGACTGGATATGGGCTAATTTTTATTTGAATCTCAATGCTGTTAAACACAGCCGAAGATCCTACCTTGATTCACTTACTAGGTGTAAGAGTTGTCATGATTTGTATTGGAGAGATGAGAAGCACTGTAAGATTTGCCATGCTACGTTTGAGCTTGATTTAGATCTTGAAGAAAGATATGCGATTCATGCGGCCACATGCAGGAAGAATGAAGAGAGTGATACATTTCCAGATCATAAAGTTCTATCTTCCCAGTTGCAATCATTAAAGGCTGCAGTGTATGCCATTGAGGTCTGTCAATAGTCTCTTGCTTCATATTTTTTCTGTGTGCTTTAATTTGTTTACTTTCTTGGTTTGTGCTAAGAAATGGCTAAAATTTTGCAGTCTGCTATGCCTGAAGATGCCTTGATTGGTGCATGGAAAAAGACAGCCCATAGGCTATGGGCCAAAAGACTTCGACGAAGCTCAACTTTGTCTGATATTACGCAGGTTTTCATTTTATTATACAAGCTCCCTTTCCTTGCGGCGCCTTATTTTAGTTCAAATTAATTGTTCTGTAAGTGCATGTTAATGCTAAAACATAGTCTACAATATCTGAAGGTGATTGGCGACTTTGTTGGGGCAATCAATGAAGTTAGGTTATGGCACTTTGGTGATGAAGAGCATTCTAGTGTTTTAATGGGAGAAGTTATAACTAGCTTCCCTTCTATGCCTCAAACAACTTCTGCGATTGCTCTCTGGTTGGTAAAATTGGATACCTTCATTGCTCCTTATGTGGAAAAAGCTCATCCTGAAAGGAATCAATTGTGCAGGACCAGAAATACAAGTATGATATACTTCTCTATTATCATCTGTTACAACTAAAGACACTTGTTTTCTGTTTCATTTAAGACTAACCATTTCTCGATTTCATATTTTGGTAATCTAGTAAGTTAACATAGCTTGTTTTTGAGTTGATAATGCCTACTTGATTTGCTGAGTTTGTCTCTTGATCTTTGATATGTTTTTGGATGATTTGAGTTTCTCACTTATGTGGATTATTACATTCCAGGTAGGCGAGCGTCTAAGCAGTAGTTTGTAACTCTCATCTGGACATCATGGAGGCGATAGGTAGGAGGAAGATTGTATAGAGAGGAGATGTTTTGTTGCTACATTATCCAATAACAATGGAAAATTATACACTCCAAGTGACTTGATAAAATATGTACAGACATTTTAGGAAATATGTTCACATTCAGTTTTATGTTTTTGTCTTCTATGATTGCTAAAATTTTCATCATCTTTTGTCTTTTTATGGAAAAAGTTGGTTTATGTTCCAGTGAACAATTCGGGTTTATTTGTGTAAAAGAAATCTTAATTTTGATAATTTTCATCATCTTTTGTCTTTTGTCTTATTTCTTTTACCATTTTATAATTTTCATTAGTACATCTCTTTTCGAAAACAAAACAAAGTGATATTTTCGTTTTAGGGTGGGAAAATAGTATTCCTTTTAAGCCTGAATATCTCTACAAAGTGACTTATGCTCCCTGAACATGGGGAAAAACCCACGAAGAAAAGGCACAAGAAAACAAAAACAAATGTTTGTCTACTAAATATTTGTTGAGTTAGTCTTTTCATACTTGATATGTTTTTGGATGATTTCTCGCTTGTGTGGATTATTACGTTCCAAGTAGGCGAGCGTCTAAGTAGTAGTTGTAGTTCTCATATGGGCAATCGTGAAAGACGGCAAATAGAGGAGTGTTGTATGAGTAGAGATGTATTATGTTCCTGCATTATCCAATAGCGTTGGAAAAATTCTACAATCCAAGTGATTAATATGAAATAAAGGATCACAAGCCGAATACTCGAGCAAGAAATGGAAGAAGCCGCTCCAGAGGGCCTCCAAAACCGATTACAAGCCGTAAGGAGCAAGGACCCCAAAATCAAAAAAGGCTTCCTCTCGGAAGCTATGATGTATTTCTTTGCTTGGAACACGCGAGGGTTCAACAAGCCTCACAAATATGACGTAGTTCGTAGATGGATACAAACGGCGAAACCTTTTTTGGGTGTTTAATTGAAACAAGAGTATAGGAAAAGTTCTCAAAGCCTATAATGGATTACACAATGGAAGGTTGGTCTTTCTTTACGAATTACGATTGCCATAGACTGTGACGTATTTAGCTAGGCTGGTCTAGTGCGGTGGAGATCACGCCATTTTTCAAGAGTTTTCAATAAATCACATGTACGATTACAGTAATCAAGTCGGGTGAGCGCTTCTTGTGTACCTTCGTATACGCTTCAAACTTTGTAGCAGAGAGACGAAGCCTATGGTCTGAGCTCTGCAGCATTCGATTATCTCTACTCCAAGTACCGATGCCATGGATTATCATGGGCGATTTCAATGAGGTCTTGTCTATTACAGAACACTCTCGTCACTTGGACTACTGCACCCGCGGACAGGAATGACAGATTTTCAGAATGCAGTATCCTTCTGCAAAGTTTGGGACATAGCAGCTTTGGGCTCTTCATTCACCTGGATAAATAACCAGAACTCAAACCCGATTGGTAAGAAGTTAGATCGAGCTCTTATAAACTCAGCTTGGCTGTCACAATTTCCGCAGTCACATGCTTCTTTTGAGGCCGTGGAATTTCTGACCATTCAAGATGTCTAGTTCAGGTGGAAGGATCCACGTCAAAACATCGCAAACCCTTTCGTTACTTCAACTTTATGTCTTCACATTCTCAATTTCAAGCTACGGTTCATGAGAGTTGGACATCTACTCCGAAACTTTTTCATTCTAGAGTCGTCCTAACTCTGTTCCACCAGAAACTTAAGCAGCTAAAATTCCCCCTCCGTGAGCTCAACAGAACCAAAATTGGTAATATTCCCGGTAGAACATCAGAGGCCTATGCTCAACTCTGCGCCGCACAGAAAACAGGTCTTGACGACCCTACATCAGAACACATGAATGCGATATCCGTGGCTGCAGAAAATTGGAGCAAGCTAGCTGGAATTGAAGAGCACTTCTTCCAACAGAAATCCCGTGTGACATGGTTGAGTTGTGGTGATCAGAATAATAAATTTTACCACCTGGTTGCGCAAGGAAGAGCCTCCCGAAATGCAATACGTAAACTGATGACAAACTCGGGTGTGGAAATTACAAATCCAAAAGAAATTAAATCAGAAGAAGCAGATTATTTCAGAAATCTCCTACAGCAAGAAGTCACAGATTATGATGCAGATTCTCTAGACTTCCTTTCAGGGTTGCTTCAGCACTGCTGTTCAACGGAAATGGGAACGAATCTGGTTGCTCCAGTATCGGGAGCTGAAATTAAAGAAGCTCTATTCTCTATGCCTTCAGACAAAGCCTCATGTCCGGACGGTTACACCAAGGAGTTTTATGTTGCAACGTTGCGGTCCAATCTTTCATCATCTTTGGATTCATGCCAAAATCAATAAACGCCACCCTACTAGCTCTGATCCCGAAGCAAGTTGATGGTTCATGTTTGTCTATGAGGGACTTCAGACCCATCTCTTGTTGTAATATGATATACAAGGTAATCTCCAAAATCCTTGCTAATCGTTTGAAGCAAATCCTACCAGACATAATAGAGCCAAATCAGAGTGCATTTATTAAGGGACATCTTCTATTGGAAAATGTTTTGCTGGCCTCGGAGTTGGTTAAGGATTATCATAAGGACCGATTTCCCAACGAAGTGCTATAAAATTTGATATCTCGAAAGCTTTCGACACAGTGCAGTGGCCATTTATCATCAAAATTCTCAAAGCGTTGAAATTTCCGGAGATGTTCATCAACTGGATTTATATTTGCATGTCCACAGCTTCCTTCTCGGTGATTGTCAATGGGGAATTGGAGGGTTTCTTTGGCAGCAATCGCGGTATTCGACAGGGGTGCTCCTTGTCACCATATCTATTTGTTTTGGCGCAGAACGTGCTCTCTAGAATGCTAAACCGAGCCTCGGAAATCGGAAGCATCGAACACCATCCTCGATGCAAACAGGTCTGTGTTACTCACTTAAGTTTCACTGATGATATTCTGGTGTTCACATATGGTACTCCAAAGTCATTGAGAGAGACCTTTGAAGTCTTCGATAACTTCGTGCGAATTTCGGGACTTCGAATCAACGCAACGAAATCAACAATATTTGTTGGAGGTCGCGATAGACAGGGAATCATTGAAACCGCAGGTCAACTAGGAATTCCAGTGGATTCGCTGCCCATAAGGTACTTGGGTCTTCTTTTAACTACAAAGACAATGACGAAGCACGAATATGCTCCTCTAGTTGACAAGATAAGATCGAGGTTTCTTTCTTGGACAAATAAACAATTATCTTACGCGGGACGTCTACAACTTATTTCCTCGGTCATAATGAGCATCACTAACTTCTGGTGTTCGGTGTTTCGGCTTCCATCTGGCTTTTTCGACGAAATAGAGAGTTTATGTGGAGCTTTTCTTTGGACGGGCAACCCAAACACAACGACAGGGGTGAAAATTTCATGGGAATCAGTGTGCACTCCAAAATCGGAAGGAGGTCAAGGCCTCCGTCGTCTACGTGACGTCTCTCATGTTTTCACTTTGAGTTTGATTTAGAGACTTTTCACTCTCTCAGGATCCCTATGGGTTGCCTTGACAAAGCGAAACCTTATGAAAAACAACTCTCTCTGGATATCTCCGAACACCACCATCGGATATTGGATTTGGAGAAAACTATTAAAACTGCGTGACTATGCTTCTCTTTTTATCAAGGAAGTTGTGCGTAATGGCGAAACAAGCTCTTTTTGGTTTGATAGATGGCTGGAGCAAGGCCGTCTAATCGATATTTTGGGGACAGCAGGGCCTCAGATTCTAGGTATCCCAATTTCTGCGACGGTCAAAGAGACCGTAAGTCCACAAGGATGGAAGCTAAGAAGACATATAACCCGTCATTTGGATGAGTTCATCGCACAAATCAAAGCACAGCCGATACCGTCCGTAGATAAGGGACCCGATCATTATCTATGGCGACACGGAACATGAAATTACAAAGAACAATTCTCGGCATACCACACTTGGAACCAGATCAGAGCGCATCATCCGGTAGTACCTTGGTGGAAACTTGTTTGGTTTACTCAGGGAATACCAAGATGTCAGTTTATCACTTGGTTAGCTATGCATAACCGACTAACAACAGGAGAACGAATGCGTCTTTGGGGAGCGTCACAGGAATGTGTCCTATGTGGAGAACCGGAAGAAACGCGAGACCACCTTTTCTTTGCCTGCCCATACTCGTTTACGGTGTGGTTTGATATTGTGGGAAGATTAACAACACAAAGCCAAAATCCATATTGGGATGTAACGACCAATGCATTAATCAACCGGCGGGGGAAGCGCCATAAACTTATCCTCGAAAGACTATGTTTCCAAGTGACAATATACTCTATATGGAGAGAACGAAACTCGAGAATCCATAGAACGTCATACAACACGACTCACCAGCTAGTCAAAGCGATTGAGAAGCTCATTCGCAACCGGATCAAATCGCCGAACTACTCAACTGATCCACGCTTACTCGATTTACTCCAATGTTGGTTCGAATTCAGACCTCGATGACATCTATGCATGCATGATTTATATATTTCTTTGGTGTTGGTTTTTCGCTTCTTTGTGTGGTTTTGTGACCTTCTGTGAGGTTCTTTTCTTTACTTAATAATTTGTAATTGTGTATTGTACATACTTCGTTTTTGATGGCTCAATAAATTTAACATTTCATCCAAAAAAAAAAATAATAAAGGATCACATTCCGTTTTGAATTTATTTTTGTCTTCTACTAGAAAGGCTTTTAGAAACAAAAAATGTAATGACTAATTTCCTTACCAACTAAACTATGACGTGTTAGTGTGGACCAAAACTCATAAATACAGATTATCATTATATTATTTGTGAAGTCATAATCTGATGTGGCGGCCTCATATCGATTCTCGGCCGCCAAATGACATTACTGCCCTCAATCGATTATTTATGATATTATGTGTCATATTTTAATTCGTTCGTATCTTTGCCACTTAAATCAGAACACATCTCGGTTTAACTTAATCACTTGGTTTATTTCAAATCTTAATCTTGGTTTCTCGCTTGGTCGTTTTTTTTTTTTTTAAGAAGAAACCGGGAAATCAATCCGTTTTCAAATCGAGAAAGATGAATTAGGTCCCATACCAAACCGATCGGATAGTAATCGACAACCAAAATTGTAGAACAAAAACGAAGATATCGTAACTGCTAAATGATGTATAATAAACCGAACCAAAACTACATATGTGTATATACGTAATGATGAATAACAAACCGAACCAGACCAATCCACAAGCAAAAAAAAAATCCAAGCGATAAACCAATTTTAAGATTTCAAATTAATAGCAAATCGAATCAGACCAATCCACGATTTAGGTCCCATACCAAAGATCCACGATTTAGGTTCCATACCAAACCGATCGGATAGTAGTCAACAACCAATATTGTAGAACAAATACAAAGATATCGTAACCACAAAATGATGTATAATAAACCGAACCAAAACTACATAGGCGTCTATACGTAATGATGAATAACAAACCAAACCAGACCAATCCACGAAAAACAAAGAAGAAAAATATAAATCCAAGCGATAAACCAATTTTAAGATTTCAAATTAATAGCAAATCGAATCAGACCAATCCACGATTGTACCAAAAATGTAATGTGTTTATATACTATGGTTAACCGGCTTCTTTTTCATAAAAAGAAAATTGCGGACGAATATGTTAGATTCGATAATTGTAAATAAATATCATCTGTTTATATAATGCTAATGATAATGACAACCATAAGCTTATCTAAATTGGAAGTTATACAATAAGTGGCGCCTAAAGATTAGTTGGAAAAAAGTAGAATATTCTATTGCTTGTGGTTTTGGTTTGGAACCCTAATATATATAGTTATTATATATATGAGACATTTGTTTATTCTTTCTGTACGAAACAGGGTCGTGATCGTTTAATATTGGATTAGGGTTTATCGGTAGGATTCACAACCTTTAGTTTGTGTCGAATCTCGATTTATTTTATTAGATGCATATAGACTCTTCTTTAGTCACGAGTATTTTTAAACGTTTACTATATGTATTGATTTTCTTTTATGTTTTGTTTGCTGATTAGCTCCGATGGTGTTTTGTGGTTTTCGTTCTCAACTCCCGTTGCTTATGTTGGCTTATGAACTGTTTGGTTACGATCATGCTGGTGATCGCCTTCCTCTTGAGACGCTTTGTACCTATACCGTCCCGTACGTCCTCTCTAAGAGTACTGGTAAGTAAAAATTAACAATGACTCGACCATATAGCCAATCAATATGTTCAATGTCAAGTAAATTTTTACATATCGCGAAACCAAACCATCAATCGTTTAATCTGACTTCTCGTAATTACTTTGTTTGTATTTAAGACTGTGAATTACGTCTTTTGCCTTGTGCTCTGCATGCTTTGGTTGGGTCAAGAGGTAATATAAAAATAATTTCTTCCCTTAATTAGATAATCTAAATTCGGTTTTAAAAAAAAAAGAGAAACTATAGACTTTGAAACCATATATATATAATATTTATCTACAAAATCGTGCATCCTCACCGTCTTTGTGATGTACATCTTATTTTAGTGTTTTTTCCCCTTTGACTATCGTACAAATTTTATATTCGAGTAGTCTCAGATTCAATGTTGTGGTTTGTTTAGTTATTTTTATTATTGGTTAAACATCTGTGCGCTTTTAATTTGTGAAGGATCTGTGTGTGGTGGTGAGAAAGGTGATAATGATGATGATGATGCTGATCTTGACGATGGTGATTGTGGAGGATCTGATGGCGATGGTGACGAAACGGATACTGATTTTGGTTGTAGTGGTGAGGAAGATGAAAGTGATGATGATGATGATGATGACGATGATGATGATGATGATGATCTTGACAGTGATGATTGTGACGGATCTGATGGCAATGGTGATGATACGATACCGATTTTAATTGTGATGGTGAGGAAGATGATGATGATGATGCTGATCTCGATGATCTTGAAGAAGAAAATGGTAGTTATGACAATGATGGTTCTAAAAGTGATGATGTTCCTTCTGGTTCTGACGAAGACGGTGACTATGATCCGCTTTTAGACGGTGGGTTGGGGGATGATAGTGTGACTCCAAGTTTGTTTTCTACTCCGAGGACCAAACGTAGTGTGGGTTCTATCCTCTCGAGCGATAGTCTTTATACTGTCACTCTTGCTTATCCCGATACTCCAATAGAATTTAAACATGGTATCTTTGTAAAGCTTCTCCTTGTGAGTGAACGCACCCATCATAGACTGTTTGATTTAGATAGTGAGACTGGTGATGATGTGGAACGTGATAACTCACCGTGTTTGGAACCTCCTGCATGGCCTTCAGGCTGTGATCCACGTCTTTTAGGTGTCTCGCGTTTGACTCATGGGATGAAGGAGTCAGTAATTTACGTGAAGGTCTTGCATGTTTGGACGTATAATTCACATCCAACTAGAAAACGTTTAGAAGCCGTGTTGTGTGATGAGCAGGTTCGTAATTTTTTTTTTTTGGGTTATCGTTTTCGTCTGTGTTAAAAATGTCGTTTGTTGATGTGTATATTTAACTTTTTTTCTCCTTTTAAGTATTATTTTTCAGGGTCAGAAGATACACGCCACTGTCCCTAATCTCTATTATGATTTATTTAAGTACCGGTTGTATGAAGGGATTTGGGTTAAAATCCAAGGATTTGAGGTTTGTCGTGAAGGTGGATGTTGTAGAACAACTTCACATCTTTGTAAGATATTCTTGCATTCTCTGACTATCGTATACCAACTTATTCACCCATGTGGAAGGAATTTTTTCGAGTTTGTTGATTTTCAGAGGATCCTGGATCGATCATACAGTGATGATTTCTTAGTTGGTTAGTTTTTTTTTATTACGTGAATTTCATTTATTTATAAGTTTTATTTTTTATTTGAGATTTGGGAAAAATTTATTAACGATTTTTTTTTTTTTAGAATTGATTGGTCGGGTTGTCGATGTTGGCAAGTTCCATTATTGGGAAGGTTATTTGGTGTAGCATAGTTTGACTAAAGAGGAGACATTCAGTGTAGCAAATGCTGGTAACGTTATAATTTTTGAAAAAAAAAAATTGCTACATGTCGGTTTTATAATTTACAAGTTTATACTTATGTTTCAAATTTTATGTATGCAGCCTTATACACTATAGAGTTTCAAAAAGAGGATTGCCACATGCACATATTATTCTTTTTCTCCATCCAGATTCAAAACTAAGGACGGAAGACGATATTGACAAGTTTATTAGTGCTGAGATTCCTTATAAACCAAAAGAACCTCTTTTATACGAGATCGTTGGTGACGTTATGTTACACGGGCCATGTGGAAATGCTAATCCAAGCAGTCCTTGCATGATTAGCGGTAAGTGTTCCAAGTTCTTTCCCAAACCTTTTAGCGCGAAAACAACTGTTGATGACGGTGGTTATCCGATATACCGGAGACAGAAAGATGATAAGACGATCAATAAGAAAGGAATTGAATGCGATAATGGATATGTTATTCCATATAACAAAGATTTATTGATTCGTCATCGAGCACATATTAATGTTGAATGGTGCAACCAATCACACTCCATAAAGTATTTGTTTAAATACATAACAAAGGGACCTGACTGTGTGAGAGCTGGTATCGCAGAAGGCGATAAGGAGGACGAAATTAAAGAGCATTATAGTTGCAGGTTTGATTCTTTTTCTTTTATCCTGTAAATTATGATTTATCTTTTTTTTTTCATAATCCGGAAGGGAGAACTATATATATTTTTTTAGGGTAAACGTCCTATTTCCCCCCAGAAAACTATTACCTAGTAACAGATCCACACGAAGTTTTACCCTCGTCTTAGATCTCCCTAATTCGAAAGTTACAAACCTATTTCCCCACCAAATGAAAGTTCAAAACCTCAGAACACATAAACCCGGTTTATTCGGTTTACTGCTTACCATTAACCAACTAATTCGATATTAAACCAAAATTTAATAATAAAAAGTAAATAAATAATAAATAATAAATAAATAATTAAAAATAAATAATAAATAGTTGACCAGAACAAAAGTTGACCAAAAAAATGATAATAAATAATAAATAAAATTTTACGTTTTTGACGGGAAAAACGGAATTTTACATTTTTGACAGGAAAACAAAATTTTACGTTTTTGACCGAAAACAAGATTTTACGTTTTTGACGAGAAAACTAGGTAATAAACGGGAATTTACGGTTTTAACTTTTTAACGCGAAAACGAGTTTTTACATTTTTGATGGAAAAACGGGATTTTACTATTTTGACAGGAAAACGAGATTTTACGTTTTTGACCAAAAAACGAGGTTTTACGTTTTTGACGGGAAAACGAGGTAATAAACGGGATTTTACGTTTTTAACGGGTCAAAGAGATTCTACTTTTTTGACGAAAAAAAGAAATTTTACGTTTTTGACGGGAAAACGAGATAATAAAAGAAATTTTTACCATAAAAAATGTAAAATCTCGTTTCCCCTCAAAAACGTAAAATTTCTTTTTTCTCGTCAAAAAAGTAAAATCTATTTTTCCCGTTAAAAACGTAAAATCCCGTTTATTACCTCGTTTTCCCATCAAAAACGTAAAATCTTGTTTTCTTGTCAAAATAGTAAAATCCCGTTTTTCCCGTCAAAAATGTAAAATCTTATTTATTATTTATTATTATTATTTTTTTGTTGGTCAACTATTTATTATTATTATTTTTTTTAATTAATTTTTTTTTAATTATTTTAATTATTATTTTTAATTAATTTTTTTTATTTATTTATTTTATTTTTTTATTATTAAATTTAAGTTTAATATCGAATTAGTTGGTTAATGGTAAGCAGTAAACCGAATAAAACCGGGTTTATGTGTTCTGAGGTTTCGAACTTTTATTTGGTGGGGATATATGTTTTTAACTTTCGCATTGGGGGGAACTAGGTTTGTAACTTTCGAATTGGGGAGATCTAAGACGAGGGTAAAACTTCGTGTGGATCTGTTACTAGGTAATAGTTTTCCGGGGAGAAATAGGATGTTTACCCTTTTTTTATCATTATAGTTGCAAGACATTTCAGTTTACCGATCTTACGTGTTTAGTTTTTTTTTCAAGTTTTTTTTTAAAATGTAAAAGGTATACATATAATATGCCGGGTTTTGTTATGAAAATAAATTATGTTATTATTTTTTGTTAATTAAACTCCGAATAATATGAAATGAGATAAAAAAAAACTAATTGATATTCTCATCATCTAAAATAATGAGATTTTTTTTTCTCCTTTCAGGTATGTGTCCGCCTGTGAAGATACATGGCGTATTCTAGCTTTCCCGATTCAATTCCATACGACTGCTGTGGAAAAGCTTTCATTCCATCCTCCTAATCAACAACTTCTCGTGTATAACGCGAACGATCCTGTTGAGGATGTGCTAAATCGCGTGTCCGTTGGTAGGTCCACATTCTTGGGGTGGATGGATTACAATAGTTTGTACACTGATGGAAGGGATCTTACTTATGCCGATTTCCCCACTAAGTTTGTTTGGAATGTGAAGACTAGATCATGGGCGCCGAGACAAAAAGGAAAAGTTATTGGCCGAATTACGTATGTGCCACCTACGTTAGGCCAGGTGTACTATTTGAGGGTTTTGCTTAACATTGTAAAGGGTCTTACATGTTTTGAGGATATAAGAACAGTGCGCGGTGTGCTCTATACGCAACGTTCAAGGATGCTTGCTATGCATAGGGTTTGTTAGACGATGATAAGGAATACATCGAAGCAATCAAGGAAGCGAGTTATTGGGGTTCCGGACGGTTCATCCGCAAGTTGTTTGTTATAATGTTGCTTTCGAATAGCATTGGTTTGGTCCTAAATGTTTGGGACGTAACTTGGGAAATGCTATCAGACGATATTTTATACCAGCAAAAGAAGTTACGCAAGAAACCAGGTTAGTGAATGTTTAATTAGTTTAGACTGAACGTTTTTCCTCTTAATGAAATTTGGATGACTAATTATAATATTTCGTGGTTTTATAGACGTGGTTTTGTCCGATGAAGAGGTGAAAAATTTCACATTAGCGGAGATTGAGAAGCTCTTGCGCGCAAGTGGTAATTCTCTGTCTAACTTCAAAGAGATGTCGTGCCCAGATGATATCGAGATTGATAAATACAAGAATACATTATTGTGCGACGAGAATAGTTATGATCGTGACCAACTGCGAGAAAGGCACAAAGAGCTAATGTCAATGATAACAGATGAACAACTGGGTATTTATAACGAGATGTAGATGCAGTTAATCGCGACGTTGGTGGAGTTTTTTTTGTCTATGGATTTGGTGGAACTGAAAAAACCTTTCTTTGGAGTGTCCTAGGAGCTGCTTTACGTTCGAAAGGTGAAGTCGTTCTAAATGTAGCATCGAGTGGGATTGCGTCGTTGCTCTTATAGGGTGGTCGAACAGCACATTCTAGATTTGTCATTCCTATAAATGTAAACGATCATACGACGTGCTCCATGAAATCTGGATCGTATTTGGCAGAGTTGATCAAAGAAACTCGATTGATAATTTGGGATGAGGCCCCAATGATGAGCAAATTTTGTTTCGAAACATTGCACACAAGCATGTGTGATATATTGAAATGTAAAAAGCCTTTCGGCGGAAAGGTTATAGTTTTTGGCGGAGATTTTAGGCAGGTTTTGCCGGTGATACCGGATGCGTCTAGGGCAGAGACATGTATGGCTGCGCTAAATTCATCAGCTCTTTGGCGTAGTTGTAAAGTTCTGAGGCTTACAAGAAATATGCGGCTGCACTCAAGTCTTAGTGATCACGATGCTAACGATATTAGGTCCTTCTCTGAATGGATTTTGGATGTTGGTGATGGTAAGATCAACGAGCCTAATACTGGCGAAGATCGAAATACCGGAGGATTTATTGATTCTTAATTGTGACAATCATGTTCGCTCTATAGTATAAGAGATATATGGTGAATCGTTTGCCACCAATACGGATGTAAAATTCTTCAGAGATAGAGCTATATTAGGTCCTCAGAATTTGGATGTGGAGGTCATTAATGAATACATGCTATCACATTTACCGGGTACGGTCTTCCAAAATTTAGCATCTATTCATAATTATCACTTCTCCATTTTATTAATTTTGCTTATCTTTGCGATTGATTAACATTTAGGTGAGCGGAGAACTTTTTTAAGTGCTGATAGTATCGAGCCTTCCGACACGAGTGACGCATACGCTATGGTTTACACGCATGAGTTCTTAAACAGTATTAAGATTTCCGGTATGTCCAATCATGAATTGGTTTTAAAGGTCGGGGCCCCTATCATGTTGCTTAGAAACATTGATCCCAAGAGTGGTTTGTGCAATGGAACACGATTGATAGTGGCTCAACTAGCAAATCATGTTATCGAGGCTAGGGTGATTACTGGTAATTTCATTGATGATGTTGACGAGAGGGTGTTAATTCCAACGATGTTCATTACACCGGTAGATGCACGATTCCCATTCCGGATGCGTCGTAGACAGTTCTCCGTCACGCTCGCCTTTGCAATGACTATTAACAAGAGTCAAGGACAAACATTGGAAAGAGTTGGTTTGTATTTACCAAAACCTGTCTTCTCTCACGGCCAGATTTACGTCGCAGTTTCAAAAGTAACATCTAGAAAATGTTTAAGGATTTTGATAACAACAAGAACGGTGTGCCGCAAAAAAAAACCATGAACATTGTATACAAAGAAGTTTTTGCTAGGATTTAGATACTCATATTTGATGTGTTTATCTTTGATTTTTTTTCTTTCTCCCACCACCCCCCTCCCCCCTTTGGTTGTTGAAATATTATTGTATTTAGGTTGGATTTTTTATGTTTGCTTCGTATTCATTATCGTTTTAACAAAAAAAAATGTAATGGATTAAGATTATTTTTAATGACTTTTGATTATCAATACAATATATACATCTTTGGTTAATTTCTTGTGTGTCTCAGTACTTGGTCGTGCTTTTTTCGTGATAGAATTCTCCTATCGAATCATGTCATGTGACAAATAATGAGATCAAGAAACATTTGATTTGATCAAGCGGATAGAAAGTTGAAAATATTGAACGTGATGAGGGGTAAAAATTGTGAAATAATTAAAAGAGAAGAATCAGAGGCGAAGCTAATAACATAGATCAAATCGTTGAGAAAGGCAATGTAAACGATAAAGGCATATATGGAAACAGAAGAATCAAGTAATAAAATCTTGATACAAAGTTGAACATAATAAGAGCTAAAGTTGTTTTCAAATTACATTGCGACTAAAGAAGAGTAAATATAGCTAAAGAAGAGTAAAATGGTTGTCGTCGAAATTTGAGTTTAAATACAAATAGAATTGTTGTCAAGAACTCGAAAGGACATGCATCGAGCTTCAAATCCAGCTAGAAAAGTAATGAAAGCCATAACAATTCTGAATTCAAAAACATATGTAAGAGTACTTCGAAAATATTATGATACGCAGCACGAAATAACTACAAATTAAACTATACGAGCTCACTTGCTAAACAACGAAGAGATGAGGGAGCTCTAAAAAATATCTTTTGAATTAAGTCTCACCATTCAATCACTGTTATATATTGCAGTAATTAATAAAATTCTAGATTTTTTGTTTGATACGAAAATAAAATGTTCTTTTGTGTCCTTATAAAAATATTATGATCCATAACTTTAAGAGATTAGAAATTATTCCGAAAGAGACAAGTTGCAGATCATCAGATTGTTCACGTTACAGATTTAATTGAGATTGTGTGAAAGAGATTGAGTGTTAAAACACCCCACCCATCGAGCCCTCAGAATCGGATATATTTTCGCAAAGACTGAGGGGCTCGCTGAGCCAGGTGGTCTAAAAATCAGACCCATCGCTTCTTTCCCGAAAGCTTGCAAGATGTTTTCTCTGTGGAATTTTCGATGTAGAGATGAAGCTTTGTCGAACTTGTGCTATTATTGTGGTGATGGTGGGTTTTTTAAATTGATGGTAGAGGGATAGATGATATCGGTTTGGGGGTCATGTGGAAGATTTTTGTGAGTTTATATTGGGTGATTTGGATTTTTGTTTTGTGATAAGTTAATTTTATATATATATTTATTGAGTGGTGGGTTAGGTTGTTAGTGATTGGTTGGTTTAGATTTTTATTTGCTGATAAAGTGTTATATATATATATATATATATATATATATGTATTATCCAATTTTTGTATTTAGTGGACCGGTTATTTGGTATTTGAAAAAGGAATGACGTTTGTGAATAATTTTTGCATACGACGTCCAATTATTGTGTGATTAATGGAGGTTTACATGGTACGAATTGTTTGTTTTGGACCTTAACAAAATAAAAAATTATAAGACGTTGTTTACAAATTAATTCATATACAAGGGGTGATATTGGTTGCATTTATTCTCATACCTTCAACCCAATGAAGGAGCCTCATTGCACACCGTTATTCTCATACCTTCAACCCAATGAAGGAGCCCCATTGCTCACTTATTCATATTGATTAGTTATGAGTAACTAAATCTTATTACGATACATCTTTAGTTAATTTCTTCTGTGTCTACGTACGGTTTTCGCAATACTTGATCTTTGATTTTTCGTGTTTACTTTTTGTTATCAAGCATATTTTGGTTTATTGGTTTTTTAATAGATGTCTGTAAAATTAGTTTAGCATCTGTACTCTTAGACATTTTGTCTCAAGCTATGTCTATCGAGACATCAAATGACACAAATTACAAAAACTATGCTTTTTGTGTTTATTTTCGGTAGCGTCTAATTTGTTAACATTTTTTTCTTCCACCGAGTTGGTAGGTACATTCATGATCTTAAAGACATCACTTTGTTTTGTAAATCGTTTTCAGAATCCGTGTTCGATAATATAACTTTGTCATACTTTGGAGTCATATCACTAGTTAAATTTATATTTGTTTGAGGAAACAAATATGGGCAATTTTCAAAAATATCACTAAAATAAGTAATTGTTGCAAACATACCATCACTAACTTTTTCTTTCCAAAACTACCACAAATATTGATTTTATCCACAAATACCATAAAACTAAAACTAAACTTTTAACTCTCAAAATTGTTGAATGAATTAGGTGTATGTCCGTTCTTAAGGACCAGCTGCATATAACCCAATTTTGACCAATGGTCGTCAAACAAAAAACTTGTTCCCTTTGCGTTCCTCATGGAACTTGTGAGAACGGTTCATGCAAGTGGACAAATGAAGATCATCGATTTCCATTGCCAGGAGCCGTCTCGCAATTTCTGATGAATTTGTTTTTGTTTTTTAGCTTGCAAACATCTCAGTCACGAGTGAACGGTTGACCCATTGACTCACTTCATCACACATTGGCTTAAATTATACAATCATCTCTTATCTTCTTCACTATCCTCTATTTTTTTTTTTTAACACAAATCCGATGATCTGTTACGTTTTGTTTGTTTTCTCTATTCTTGTTTCCGTCACCGACGTCAGAGAAGGAGAAACGGCGGTGTACAAGCCCACCGATATCTTCCTCCGACAAATTTGACACCTCCGGCCGGTATTGGACGACGGGGCGACCAGAAATTCTGCTGTCGGATTCAGTGTACGCGTCGTTCTATTCACATGCATCATCCAAAGCATATGGGGTTCTGTTAGTGAACAACAAAGCTTAAGGAAGAAAACGATGGAAAAGAGTTCTGTTATTGATCTTGATGTAAAATGTCGTTACATACATGTTTATATATGAACAACATAACTCCGGTTTACTCCGGTTCTATCACACTTTGGTTTACTCTAATATTCCCCCTCAAGATGACGAGAATATTGAGATTAACGTCATCTTGCCAATGAGAGAATTAAACTGAGTTGGAAACAAAGGTTTGGTGAAGACATCAGCAAATTGATTATATGTCCTTACGTGAAGTGTCTTGATCAAACCACTATCCACTATGTCTCGAACCATATGGCAATCGAGCTCGATATGCTTTGTCCTCTCGTGAAACACAGAATTATTAGCAATGTGAATCGCTGCTGTGGAATCACAATAAAACGCCACTGGTTGGGATTGAGGAGCTCCAAATTCATCAAGAAGATGAACCAACCATTCAATTTCTCTAATAGCAAACTCCATAGCTCTATACTATGATTCTGCAGAGGAATGAGAGACTGTGGATTGCTTCTTTGAGTTCCATGAAATTAGAGAAGAGCCAAGGAACATACAGAATCCTGATGTTGATCTTCTGGTGTCAGCACACGATGCCCAGTCAGCATCAGTAAATCCTTTCAAGATTAAGTCAGAATCAACATAATAGAACAAGCCAGGACCAATGGTTCCTTTGAGATAACGTAGAACCTTATATGCAACCTGAAGATTAGAGTTCTTTGGAGAAGAAGCAAACTGACATAATCTGTTGACTGCATAGGTAATATATGGGTGTGTGATAGTTAAATACATGAGTTTTCCTACCAATCTTCTGTAAACTTGTATATCTTCAAGAACATGTTCTGGTGAATCTTGACAGAGTTTAATATTCGGATCTATTGGAATATTGGAGGGTTTGCAAGCCAAGTAAACAGCTTTGTCAAGTAGTTCCAGAACATACTTTCTCTGACATACTGAAATGCCTTTGCTGGAACGAGCAATCTCAAGTCCAAGAAAATATTTCAATGGACCTAAGTCTCTTAGGCAAAAGGCATCTTGTAAGTCAGTCTTGAGTCGTGAAACTTCTTCATCATTGTTGCTGGCAATAATAATGTCATCAACATATACTAACACATCAACATATTTAGCATCAACATGTCGAATGAACAAAGTGTGATCAGCCTGAGATTTCCTGAAGCCAAGACCAATAAGAGTGGAACTGAACTTCAAAAACCATTGACGAGATGCTTGTTTCAAACCATATAGTGACTTGTTGAGCTTGCAAATAGCATTAGGTGGAAGTGATCCCCCCTGTTTTGGTGTATTTCCTGGTGGTAGTCATATAGATTTCTTCAGTTAGATCACCATTAAGGAAAGCATTGGAGATGTCTAGTTGTGTCAAGCTCCATTTCTTTGCAGCAGAGACAACAAGCATAGTCTTCACTGTTGTCATTTTTGCTATATGAGAGAAGGTGTCAACAAAATCCACACCTTCTTGTTGAGTATAACCCTTGGCAACTAGACGAGCTTTGTATCTTTCCAAGCTTCCATCGGCATTTAGTTTGATTTTGTAAGCCCATTTGCATCTTATTGCATGTTTATCCGAAGGTAATGATACAACATCCCAAGTATTAGTACTCTCCAAAGCTATGAGTTCCTCATTTATAGCTTTGAGCCATTCATCAAATTTCTTGGCTTGAGTAAAAGATTTGGGCTAATGATGAAGATTCATAGCACAAATGTAGTCTCTATATCCTTCTGATAATTGGTCATAAGAGAGAAAACAAGCAATATGATACGAAATCTCTGTCTCAGTTACATTACAGTAGTAATCATGTAAGTAAGCTGGTGTCTTCGTAGATCTCTTATTCCCAGTTTGTTCTGAACTACTAGATGCCACAGGAACAGAACTACTAGGGATATTTTCATTCACAACTGGAGGAGATTCACTTAAAGTTTCTCTCACAACTGTAGGAATATTATTATTTACCCTAGAGAGATTCTATCATAGTAGTAAAGAAATCAGGAGAAGTTGCATTCTGACCTGTTGCAAATGGGAAGATCTCTTCGTGAAACAGCACATTCCGGGATATGTGAATCTTGTTGGTTTCCATGTCAAGCAATTTGTACCCTTTATATCCTGCAGGGTAGCCAAGGAAAACACATGGCCTTGATCGAGGTTGAAACTTATTTCTGTTCTTTGAAGAAGTTGAGCTATAAGCTAAACAACC
Source organism: Eutrema heterophyllum (assembly GCA_002933915.1). Taxonomy (NCBI): domain Eukaryota; kingdom Viridiplantae; phylum Streptophyta; class Magnoliopsida; order Brassicales; family Brassicaceae; genus Eutrema; species Eutrema heterophyllum. Next base: position 280,855 of record PKMM01020145.1, read on the forward strand.
AAAGACTCTAAGACCATTGTATTCTGGCTTAGTAGAGGTCAAAACTTCATAAGGGCTCTTATCTTTCAATAGTGGAGTGGGCAATCGTTGATGAGGAAGACTGCTGTGAGGACACAATCACCCCATTACTCTAGAGGTACTTGTGACTGGAACATAAGGGATCTTGCCACGTTGAGTATGTGTTGATGTTTCCTCTCCACTACTGAGTTTTGTTCAAGTGTTTCAAAGCAAGAATGATAAGCTACAATGCCTTTAATTTACTCTTGAAAAGATCCACAAACTTCAGTTCTAGTGCATTATCAGATCTTACTCCTTTGACTACTGCCTTGTATTGTGTTTCAATCATCTTCAAATAATCTGGAAACACTGTCATTACTTCATCCTTTGTCCGTAGAAGATAAATCCATGTTACTCTGGTGTGGTCATCCACAATAGTGAGGAAATACTTATAACCGTCAACAGTAGGCATAGAGATAGGACCCCATATGTATATGTGAAGAAGATCAAAAGCATTGTCACACATGTTGTTCTTGGAAATAAAAGACAGATGCTTTTGCTTAGCAAGAGGGCAAATAGCACAATGAAATGGTCCTTTATTTCTTTGTTTTATTCCAAGTACATGTGTGAGAGACTCAGTCTTTTGAAAAGAGGGATGACCTAGTCTATTGTGCCACAAACCATAATCAAGAACAATATTTGAAACAAAAGGAGACTGAACAATAGCAGGATCCGTAGAAAAGCTTGCATCCAGAACATAGAGGTTAGATATTGCTTCACCCTGACCAATCATCAATCCCTTGATAGGATCCTGTATGACACAAGTATCCTGATCAAACAGCACTCGATAACCCAAATCTTTGGTTAATTGACTGATGCTCAGAAGATTTAGTCTGAAATCCGGTATGAACAATACATTGTTCAGAACAAGATATTCAGATAATCGGATTGTGCCAATACCAACAATATTTACTCCTAAACCAGTAGGCAAAGTCAATGACCTATTCACTGAATCAGATAAGTGAACAAACATACTTCTATCATGAGAGACACGATGCGTAGAACCACTGTCTACTATCCAAGATTGTGAAGATAACACATTTCTGGTGGCTCGTAAGATTCCAACAAAACATAACGTAGATGAGGAAAATGCCATATATCAGGAAGTGCAGTTATCGTGGCACCAGAGGTTGAAGCTACTGATGCTGCAGTTACTGAGTTAACAGATGGTTGAAGTTGAGCATTGAAGTAAGCAATAACCTCTTGTATCTGATCCTTGGACAGATTATTAAGCTGAGTAGTATGAGCTGAATCATTGAGAGCTAGTTGAGCAACAATGGGTTTGGATGAACCATTTTGTTTGTCTGCATACAGCTTTTGTTTAAGCTTGAAACCAGGAGGATACCCATGAATTTTGTAGCATTTGTCGACAGTGTGACCATTGTATCCGTAATGAGAGCAAATTGGTCGACTCTGCTTCTGAGTATTGAATGTCACCTGAGTTGCATTGATAGAAACTTGTGTAGAATCAGGTGCTGAGACAACAAAAGTTGATGCATTCTGAATCGGAGTAATGTTTCTCTGACTGTGATCTTGATCTTGATCAAGAAGATTGTAGATTTATGATAGATCAAGAACATGTTTCTTCATAATGATTTGGCTTCTAATGACGGCATATGAATCATTTAAGCCAGCCAAAAACTTTATGACCTTTGCATGTTCATTCTTTGTATCAGTAACTTTACAACAATCACAGTTATGACAGGTTTCCACACAATTTGCCCCATCCCATTCATCCCAAAGTGTCTTCAATGTTGTAAAATAGGTCGCCAAGTCCATTGAACCTTGCTGTAGTGACCAAATTTGTTGAGACAACTGATAGGATCTTGGTAAGTTTGTGATATGAAAACTAGTCAAGAGATCTTTCCATATCTCCGATGCATCATTAAACATGAGAATGCTTTTGTAGATCTGTTTCGAAACCGAGTTTAACAGCCAAGATTTCACCATTGAGCTACATCTAGACCAAATCCTAAAGTTCCAATGAGATTCGCTAGGTCGAGCAATTGATCCATCAATAAACGCCATTTTGTTCTTAGCATCTAATGCGATAGACATTGCGATTCGCCAATTATCATAGTTTGAGCCATCAAGAACTTCGAATATAAGAGAGATACCAGGATTATCACCGTTCGTCAGGTAGGATGGAGAATGTATGCTATCTGGCGAATCAATCGGTGAAATCGGAGAATTTGGGGGTGAATCTTCAGGAATAGAAGATCTTCGAGCTGCTGAGGTTCCTCGAACAGTGCGACGCGTAGACTTGCGAGCGATCACCATTGTTGTAAATCCCAAGCTCAAAGAAGAACAAATTTCGAGATATTAACGATTCTTGGTGGAATGACCAAAGAATCAATCTACAAAATCGAAAGAAAAGATCAATCGTGGGAATCAACGATTAATCGAGGTCAAAAACAAGCGGAAGAACAAAAAAAAATAGAGTGAATCAATTGAGTTTTGAGCCTCATTTGCTATGATACCATGTTATTGAAACAAGAGTTTTCTGTTATTGATCTATCAACATAACTCCAGTTCTAACACTAACACACACGGAAATTATGCTGTCGGATTCAGTGTACGTGTCGTTCTATTCACATGCATCATCCAAAGCATATGAGGTTCCTTAAGTGTTGTATCGTTCTATTCACATGCATCATCCAAAGCATATGGGGTTCCTCAAATGTTGTACATGAGTGCCCCACACACACACACTTCTTTTTTTCCGAACATAGTAAAATGTATTTAGCTCCGTTTAACAGGTCATAAGCTTTTAGATGGAAATGTACTAAAATGATTTAGTAGATTTTTTATTATTATTTTAACCATCAAGCAGCTAAAAAACTGTCATACTTATCCACAACATAAACTTTACATTATGAATAAACAAATGAATTTTAGTAAATTATAATCAAAAGAGCTCTTAAGCTATGCGATAACAATTAGATTAATAGAATAATTTTTGGTTTGGTGTCATAAAGCATCCAATTACTCTACCACTCGCAAAGTGAACATGATCTACCAGATCAAGGAATCAATACAAAAACAAACCAATACAAAATTAGGTGATCATCTGGAAAAAAGTCATGAGAAGCCTTATATAGATTTCTATTGGCGGTATCTATGCAAAGGGCTATTATATAGTGGCTGCTTAGCCTTTGCATGGATCAAATTTTGATATCCACCGAAATAAAGAGGTCGAGAGCTTTTATAGGTCATCTATGATTCTCTATTGAGTTAGTAATTGACATCGTATTTTATAGTCACTCCGATCTGCTCCGATCTGCTTTGCTTCCTCTTTTCCTTACTTCCACAAACAGATCTACCTTTCTCAACTCTTCTCCTTTGTGGTGGTGATGGTCCATTTCTTCTCTGCGACGTCTCGGCCTCCGATTCTGATTTTCGAACACTTGTTCTCCTTCCTCTTGTTTATGTGCTGTCTCTGCTTCCTCTCTTTCTCTTTGTCAGTAATCTCCTCCTCTCTCTCTCTCTCTCTCTCTCTCTCTCTCTCTCTCTCCTCTCCTTTCTTTCTCTTCTTCCTCCTCACGGCTTCTCCTCTCTTCTCTCTTCTTCTTCCTTTCACGACTCCTCTTCTTCTTTTTTCTTTCTTATTTCTCCTCTTCTCTCTCTCGGCCTCTTACGGCTGCTCCCATTCTTTTTTTGGTTCAGTAATCTAACTTAGATAATTTATATAAAAGGAGAGATACATTAGTTGGTTTTAAGGGAGATGAATCACACTTTTGTAGGAGAATTATTTCGACAAGTGTATGTTTATCACTGAATTCAATTATTTAAGTGATAAATCTTTTGCTTGTTTATGGAGACATCTTTCTCGATGTCGTATTCCCTTCATCTTCTCCCCATTAATTCCTTAAAATTCTGAAAATAATTTTAAAAAAGCTAATGTGTTAAAAGGATGTGTGCTGATGTGTCAAGCCCTTGTGAGACTCAAGAGTTTTTATATAATACTCCCTCCGTTCTTAAATAAGTGATGTTTTAAGAGTTTTTTTTGTTCTCAAATAAGTGATGTTTTCAGTTTTCAATACAAAAGTAAATAACTTTTTATTGTTTTTGATCATTTGTATTCTGCATATTGTTTTCTTATTGGTTAATTGTGTTTAAATATATAATAAATGATGTATTTAGTATGGAAAAAACAAATTAAATGAATCTTTAATCTGTGTGCAAAAACCTTAAACATCACTTATACTAGAACGGAGGGAGTAGATGATTGCTAGAATCTTCATCTTCTTTTGTTTCTTTGTATTGGAAAGACTATTTTATGTTCTGGTGAAAATTTTGGGTTTATTTGTGGCTTTGTTCGAAATGAATCTTAATCCTAATCACTTTTCTGTTATAACAAACTTACTTAATAAACTTTCGTTTGTTATTTGCTATTAGCTTGTCTATGACTAGTTCAGGTTATTTAGCAAGCTTTTGGAATGTAAATCAACCTAAAATCATATTACTAAATCTGCGATAAAGTAATCATCTAGTATAAACAATCAAGACAAAGAACCATATAAGATATCCCTAAACAATTATCATCAAACATATGAAATCGGGAAAACTTTGTGAATCCCTAAAACCTAACTTAAGACATGGTGCAAGTAAACAAGAAGCAAGGATAAGTAAGAAAATCATAGATAAACTAAGATAAAATAGTAAAGGTTGAAATTTTTTTTGTATAACGAGGTACAATGGCGAGATCTCCTCCTTGAAACTCTTATAATCAAAAACTACGAAAAACTATGAAAGGGGTGTGTTTTATGTCTAAAGTTTGAAGAAATTTGTGGTTGTGTCTAACGACAGATTAAAATCAAGTATATATAGGCCTATGTATTACATAGGCCGGTTAGGGTTTCATTAAGGTCGAAACAAAAAAATTCGGTTTACTTTGAGGAGGCACCTGGTGGCTACAGGGAGGTCATGGGCCAGTGGAGATGCATCCATTAGCGGAAGGGGAGATCCTGACCCAATCGTTCATGGGGCGATGGAGAGGTTTCTTCTGGTCATTCTTCTCTTGCGAGTCAGACATGTATGTTTTCAGTAAAACAGTTGTAGCTTCTCAACCCCTGCTCCAAATGACTTCAAACCACTTCAATATGAAAGTTAACTCAAAACACTATCTTTACACCACATTTCATCTCAATCCATCTATGGGAAAACCTCTAATGAGCGACAAAATTTTGATGTGTCTATACATTCCAATTGGGAAAGTCAGCATATCTTGTGAATTTAACACTACAAGAAAACTGCCAATTTCGGACGGTCGAATCCGTCGGTATCCCATCGGAAACAGCCATTCCAAACAAATTTCCGACGAATTTTGGCCGTCGGTTCTATCTCCTCAGAAATCAAAATCTGTCGGAAATCCCTCGGAAATTTCCGACGGATTCTCGAGGGCCATTTTACCCGACGGATTTCCGAGGTCACGTCTGTCGGGGATAATTCCGACGGATTTCCGAGGACCATTTCATCTGGGATAATTCCGAGTGATTCCTGACGGTATCAATTCCGACGGATTTCCGAGGACCTGTCCGTCCGGGAAAATTTTGAGGGACTTTCGAGGACCTGTCCGTCGGGGATATTTACGAGGGATTCCCGACGGCCTACGTTCTGACGGTTTTCTGATGGATTTTAAAAAATAATTTATATTTTTTAAGAATAAATTATGGATTTATTTATTAAATAATTTATAAAAAACGAAAATGAAAAATAAATTAAATAATTAAAAATCTTATAAAATTTAATAATTATTAAAGGTTATCGAAAATGTTGGAAAATTACAACAACAAAAAAAATACATCAAAGTAAATCAGGCAGGAAATCATCGAACTTCGTTTTAAAGAAATCCGCCAATTTCCCGTTCCTTGTTTTCTGAGTCGAGAACTCTTCCTCCAAAGCGGTGACCTTCTCCTTGAGCTCTTCGTTTTGCCGGATAATGTATGGATCCGTCGAAAAACCACCCGAAGAAGTTGAGGGTTGGGACGCAATCTTACCCAACCCTGGCCGACGACCTTTTTTAACAGGTACCTCCTACAAAAACAATACCAAACATTAGATCTTATTAACAAATAAATATCTAAATTGAAATGATAATCTATAATTATTACTTACCCCGATCACTATGTCGTTGATCTCAGCCCGAGTTGGAAGCGGTGATGCCGCCCTGCGATCTCTGGGTAAGGATCTCATCCTGCACCTTCGTCACCTTCTCGACGAGCTCCCTGACGGCAGGATCTTGAATTTGGCCGGTCTTCTTGTTGGTGTGCGTCCTCACCATCACTTTTAGGTGATCCAGAACTTCGCCGTCTTCCTCCGTATAGAAAATAACTAAACCATTAGTTACTAATAAATATAATAAAAACGATATTTAAAAATAACTAAAAACGCTAAAAATACTTACCATTTCGATTTCGCTTTTTTTGAAGCTCTTCGCCCCGTTGTTGTGGATAGCGGTCCCTTCCCTTCTCGGGGACTATTCTGGTTCTTGGAGTTAGTCTAAGATAGAGCTACGGTCTTCGGCTCTTGCCAATACGGGATGTAGTCCTTAAACACCTCCGCGTTCAAGCCTTTTGGCTTATCTCCACCCTTTCTCCAAACCTTCTTCCACTCGTTCATGTTGCGGGAGAATTGCGTTTTAGCCTCCTTGAAAAATTCTGTCTCCACTGTTTTCGTGATGGTCCACTTCCAATTAAATTTTTGCTACAAAAGAATAGAATTAAAGAAGTTAAAAAAAATCTCAAAATATATAACAAAAAATAAATAAATGATAACTTACCGCAAACGTCCGAAACCACATGTTTTGTTCGTCTGAAGGAATATCCAAAAATTTATTGTACGGTTTGTCGAGGATGGAGTGCAACATCTTCAAAATCGACTTGCTAATGCCATTCCCGGATATTCCAACCCTATAAAAAACAAATTAAAAATTGGTAATCAAACAAAATAAATTATTAATTAAGAAAAAAAAATATTACCAAGTAGATCTCGGAATGCAGAGGTCCGGATCGAGAACTGTGAGTAATTCTCGTTCCGGCTGTTGGACGAGCTCCTCGATGGTCATGATCCCCGGAGGAGCTACACTCTCACTGTCCGGAATAGCCGGCGTAGGAGGCGCATAAGGCGGAAGAGTATTCGAGCTCGGAGCTGCGGAAGTACTCCTCCGCCCCGATTGCCTCGGACCGCCAAGACGGTGTCGATCGAATTGACCGTAAGACCTACAAAAATAAAAACAGAAAAACCGAATCATTTAAAAAAACATATAAATAATCATAAATATTTTTAAAAAAAATACATTTATAAAAATGTTTTTTATAAATACATTTTTTAAAAACGTTTTTTATAAATATTTTTATTAAAAACGTTTTTATAAAATTGTATTTATAAATATAATTTACAAAAACCTTTTTCATAAATTTAATTAACAAAAATGTTTTATATAAATTTATAAATAATTAACCTAATCTAATTCCACAATAACAATCTAACAAATAAAATCTAACAACCTAAATAACAATCTATTTCCACAACTTTTTCTAATTAACCTAATCTAATCTCACAATCTAATAGCCTAATCTAATCTCACAATCTAAATAATGCTAACAAAAAAAAACAAAAATTAAGATGAAGAAGAAGACTTACATAACGGTGGGCTGCGACGGGCTCCGGTGGGCGGCGGCGGCGGCGCTGGGCTGCGGTGGGTGGTGAGCTCCGGTGGGCGAGGAAGAAGAGAGAAGAAGAATAATAATAGAAGAAGAAGAGGAGAGGAAGAGAGAAGAAGAGGAGAGGAAGAGAGAAGAAGAAGAATCGGAGAGAAAGGAAGAAAAAGAAAGAGAAGAAGACGAATCGCATTGATATGATTAAAGATTTCTGACGGACCCTTTCCCTCGGGAATCCGTCGGAAATCAAATTTAATTAACCGCTTCGATTCTAAGTAATTTTCGACTCGCGGTTTCAATTCGCGGGTAAAATTTCAGGATCCGTCGGAAATCCCTCGGAAATTTCTGAGGAATGCATGCAATTTCCGACGGCTCGTAAAATTACATGCATTCTCATTGGCCAGTCAACACGTACGGTCTGATCTTAAAAATATATGTATCCGTCAGAAATTTCCAACGGATTTCTGACGGACCTTGATATTTTGAAATTTTAAACTTAGCATTTTTCGGGTGTAAAACCATAAAATATCAAAGTTCGTTGGAAATCCGTCAGAAACTTTCGAGGGATTTCCGACGGGTTTAGGGTATAGGGTTTAGATTTAGAAGATTTCTTAAAATTTAGTTTTTAATAACCATTAGTGTTACATACTAATAAGAAAAACCTTTGAAAACCAAACAAAACAAGTTATTTTGGATTTCGTAAAAATCGATCGATGAATGAGTTCAAGCTTTGATAAAAACACATCGAACATATAAGGACACTTACGTGTTAGATTAGAGTTTCAATTAAAAACTTCAAAATGTTTGATTCTTTATGTATATATTTCTTTATATAAAACATACATAAAGAAATAAAATTTATTACATAATTAATTACTCTGAGCCCGATGATGAATAATCTGACGTTGCTGAATCAGAATCCTCGTCAAATTCGCCGATCTCTTCCTCAGAATCCTCAAATACCTCGTACTCCATGTCCATAGTGAAATCAACCATGAGGTCAACTTCAAGAGAATGCTCGATCGAAGCTAAGTTACCAATTGCGTTTTCATGCAAAGGCTGGGCTCGGAAACACCAAAAACTCTTCCCCTTGGGTGTATCGACGTAACACTAATCCAAGGGTCATGCTTGTTCGTAACCCGTGGGTATCGAATGTAGGAAACCTGATCCCCTTGTGAAGCAAGAATGAAAGGATCGTATTTCTGAAGTCGTCGTCGAGAGTGGACAGATGTAACACCAAATGCATCATGGCGTACACCATCAACTGAATTATACCAATCGCAGTAGAACACAATTAACCTTAAGTCGATCATTCCCGGATAATGGACCTCCAATATTTCGCGAAAGACACCGTAGTAAACAACTTCTCCAAATTGAGACGATATACTAGAATTACTAGTTGTCTTTGAGCTTCCTTTCCGATGAGCCTTAAAAGCATACCCTCGGGTGCAATACATCGGATAAGACTTTGCAATAAACGTCGGGCCATTCACCATCTCAACTAACCACGTCGGAAACGATTCACCTCTAGCAGTCATCTAACCAACCTACATGTAAAAATGATCGACAAAATGTTTATATAAGGAAGTACAATTTAATTATAAAGCATATATCGTTTTACACTTACATAATATTGCAACCAAGGAGCAAAGTCATTCTGCTTGACGACAAGAAGTTCATCCTCGGTGTAATTTGGATAACAATCGCGTATTTGGGACATGAACATTCTGTGTATGAACAAATGTATTAGAAAATAGCATTAGTAAACTTTGTTAACAAATTTAACTCCAACCTTCCATGTGTCGACCATCCAGATAGCATACCGTATAATGGGAAATCACTTATGGTCCACATAAGTACCGCACGCATCATAAAATTCTGTTGCAGGGAAACATCGAACGCTTCAACACCATTTTTCCACAACATTCTCAACTCAGAAATTAATGGCTGCAAGAAAATATCGAGGGATCTCTTAGGATGCTCTGGACCGGGCACGAGGATCGTGAGGAACAAAAACTCTCATTTCATGCACAAATTTGACGGCAAATTGTAAGGTGTGACGATTACTGGCCACAACGAATATTGCCTCACATGCTTTCCAAAAGGGTTGAAGTCATCCGTAGATAACCCGAGGTATACGTTCCTTGGCTCACACACAAAACTAGGATAAACCTCTTGAAAATGTTTCCATGCTTATGCATCTGAGGGATGCGCAATCTCTCCATCTGAGTTATGTTGTGCATGCCATCTCATAAGCTCTGCTGTGCGCTCAGATTGATATAACCTCTTCAACCTATCAGCTAGGGGCAAATACCACATATGTTTATGTGGAACATGTACTCTGCCACATGTATCCTGATACTGAGGTTTGTGACAAAAGCGACACTTCAACCGGTTTTTGTCCTTTCTCCAATAGATCATACATTTGTCGATGCACACATCTATCATTTGATACGGTAATCCAAGACCAGCTACAAGCTTCTGAATCTCGTAGTATGAAGCCGGTGAAATATTATCTTCAGGTAAGATATCTCTCACAAAATCAGCTATCGCATCAACACAATCCTCGGCCAAGTTGAAATCCGTCTTTATAGTCATCAACCTGCTTGCAGTTGATAGAGGCGATATTCCATCTCTACATCCTTTGTATAATAGCTTCTTAGACGCATCTAGCATATCAAAAAACTTCCGCGCTTCTAAATTTGGTTCCTCTATCCTGTTACCATCCTCAACATGATATGATGCTATGTTTTCACGAAACGCATCATTCACCATCTGAGTGTAATTTGCGTTTACATCTACTTCCGGGGTTGGTTCCTCTAACCTAGTACCCGAAGTACTACCAAACCTATCCGATGTGCTACCTTAATTACCATAATATTGCACCATTGAATCAGTTTCTCCGTGTGTATACCAAATCTTGTAACCAAGCATAAATTCAGACCTATATAAGTGCTTCCTTACTTCCCTAACAGAGACTAATCTATGATTCCAACATTTAGTACAAGGACAATACCTATCACCGTATTCCGATGTCATGCTATTGTTTGACGCAAAGTTCATGAACTCCTCCACACCTTGTGCGAACTCATCCGTCAATTCCCCCGTCGCGGGATCACGCGGAGGTTTGTCCATCCAAGATCGAAAATAAGACATTGTGTAATTTTTTTTTGCTTTGTGTTTGTTGTGAATGAGGGGGAGAAATATTTAAAGAGAAATATTCAGCGATTTTCCGACGGATTTCAGAGGGATTTTCGATGGGTTTTTAAATTTCAAACGGCTACTACAACGGATACATTACCGTATATATATCCGTCGGAAATCGGTCGGAAATTCCCCACTGATTTCCGACGGTTATGAAACGGTCGGAATATTCCGATAGATTTCCGAGGGAATACCGGTTCGTCGACATTCCCTCGGAAATTCAAACCGTCGAAATATTCCGACCGATTTCCAAAGAAATTCAAACCGTCGAAATTCTCTCGGTATTCCGTCGGAAACGCCGTCGAAAATGCGCGTGTTTTCTTGTAGTATAATGATACGGTTTACTCTGTTTGATCAATTTTATTTTGTTTGATGATATAACATGTAAAGACTCTAAAGGCTATAAATACGAGAAAACTAGCTGTAAATGCACAAAACCAATAAAAACACTGATATAATATAGGTTTATAGTAAAAGCTATAAAATATTGAGTATATCACTCTAACATATCAAGTGGGCATTGTTGGAGGTGGGCTGCACCTTCACTTTAGTTCGCCCGATTCGAGATCAGCCCATTTGGCAACCTAAAAAGCCCATGAAGCCCGACTAAAAGATGCAAGAAAAAAAAGAAAGTTGCATGAAAAACCTTCGAGAAAAAAGGAAAACATGTGAGAAAAAAAGGAAAGAAGAGAAGAATTCATATCACATTTTGGTATGATTTAACCTAAGAATTTCCATTCATCTACATCAATCTCATTCTGAAAATCATCTAACATGTTTCCAAGATGCACTCATAATCTCTCTCTCACTTTCTATCTCTTTTTTATAAGAATCACACTATCTATCTCTCACTTATCAACGCGATAAATTGAACGACATACCACATTTTGGTATGATTTAACCTAACTTTCACTATCTTCTTCATATTTTCCATTTTTTTGGCCAATTTTAGTGTTTACTTCCTGATTTCAGTGTTGGAGAGCTTTCAAGAGGACTTCACCCATTCGTCCTCTCAATGATTGTCTTAAATACGTTATCATTTTGAGACACTAAAATTTGCCTCTCATAACATGCATTTTTGCATACCCATCAAAAGATTGAAGTTGCAATTCGAGCTTGTAGAAGCTCTTGCGAGTTTTTTTTTGTTGAACAAGTCCTTGTTCGCATGCTTAAACACCGATTTCTAACCATCAAAACGTATTATTTTTTTCCCCTATAACCCACTTGAAATTAACTGACAAATTCTGAAAGTTTGTCCAAAACAACGACTACTCAATAATTCTGGTTTTTTTAAGTACCAATGTTTTAAGATTGTTTTTAAATATTTTATACATTTGTTTTGGAACTAATTTTTATTGGTTGTTTTAAATTATAGATCACAACATTCTTGATTTTATTTATAAAAAATTAAATACATAAATTATAAACACTAAATTCTATGATTACAGTCTTGTCCAATTAGACTAAGAAGCCATGAGAAACCAGTTAAATGTTTTTATATCCAAATTCAATTATAAAATAAGATTAAGTGTATATAATATTTATGTTACATTTTATTTCATTATTTAATGTTTTTTCTTAGAATTTCTATTATTGTAATATTTTTGCTTTTTAATTGGAATGGATTTGGATATTCGCAGATATTAAAAAATCCGGATTCCGAAAGTTTTTTTTTTTGGATTTAGGAAAATCAGATATGGATCCGGTTATCCTAGCTGTTTCTATCTAATCTTATATCTTATTTTAATTATACATTCCTTAATTATTTAAATAAATTTATATAATCTATTTATCATAGAATCATAACTCTTTACTTTATATAAAGCTAAGTTTATAATGTAGTGAAATTATTATTAATATTTTCATGTATTCATCTAAAAGTAAATGTTTTTCTAAACTCTATTAATAAATCTCATAAAACTAAAATTCATCAATTGAAGTTTTTTTAAGATCAATAATGTATGAGCTATCTTGTATAACAAAATGTTTTTTCATATTCTAAGAAAAACTATTATATTAATGGATGACAATTATTATGAGAATGAAGGTATCATAACACAATTATTATGAAAATTATGGAATTAAGTGATTAAGTGATTAGAAGATATAATAGTAAATAAGTGAGTGATAATGTGTCACAAATTTAGAGTATGAAAATATAATGTGACAGAGTAAATTCAACTTTATATATATAAATATATAGATAAACTGCATTTCACCCCAGAAGTTAGGTTCTTTTGCATAGTCACCCCGTTAGATGTCAAAAATTATAATTTCGTCTCATATTAAACGAAAGAGTCAATATAGTCTCTTCGATTCCACCTAATGTGAATGGCTCTTTTTCTTCGCGTGCGTCTAATAAACCCTACATTTGAAAGATCAACGGTCTCTTCAAAGAGAGAAAATCCAAATACCATTCTGAGTTTCCATTGCAAAGCTTCGAGCTTCGAGAGCAAAACGATGTCGCATTCTTCTGTGCCTCGCCAGAAACTCATGAGAAAGTGTCGGCAGAAAAAGGAAGAAGAACCCCTTGGAGGAGATATGGAGGATCTCTTTAGCGAAAAGGAAACCCAGAAAATCAGAATGTCTCTGCTTGATTGGTACGATGATAATCAGCGAGATCTTCCATGGAGGAAGACAAGGAGTGAAAGTGAAAAGGAGAGAAGAGCTTATGAGGTTTGGGTATCGGAGATTATGCTGCAGCAAACTAGGGTTCAGACAGTAATGGAGTATTACAAACGCTGGATGCATAAATGGCCAACCATTAACGACCTTGCTCAAGCTTCCCTTGAGGTGATTCTTTCTAATTTCATTTTGGGATGAATCAAATTAGATGAAGAAAGAGCTTTCCTTTCTTGTCTCATGTGGTTGCGTGCTTGTCATTGTTTTTGCTAGTGGGCTCCTTAATTAAAGAGTGTCTCTGTTTTCCAATGTGACTATGAGAGAAATCGGGAACTAACCCTACAAATGTCTCATTTGAATCCATATGTGTTTGTTAGAGAATCCTGTGTGATGTGCTAATCGGAAGTAAAGGCTTAATCTTTTTGGTTTTGCTCTTCATTTTCTTATCATTAGTTGATGAAGAAAGAGCTTTCTTGTCTTGGGTTATGTGGTTGTCTTTTTTTTTTTTTTTGGCAAATGGGCTCCTTTGTAAAGAGTGTCTGTGTTTTCAGTCTTGCTATGTGGGAAATTGGGAATAAACTCTACAAATGTGCCATTTGAATCCTTATGTGTTTGTTAGGGAATCCTTTGTGATGTGCTAATCGGAAGTAAAGGCTTAATCTTTTTGGTTTCACTCTGCATTTTCTTGTCATTAGTAGATGAAGAAAGAGCTTTTTTTTCTTATGTGGTTGTTATTGTTTTGGCATATGGGCTCCTTTGTAAAGAGTGTTCGTGTTTTCCATCTTGCTATGTGGGAAATTGTGAATAAACTCTACAGATGCGCCATGTGTATCCTTATGTTGATTAACTGGGAAGTAAAGGCTTAATCTTTTTGGTTTTGCTCTGCATTTTCCTGTCATTAGAAGGGAAGAGAGTACTCTATCTGTCTCTATTTTTCAAATGCCACACCATTTGAATTTGTTTTCTTTCAGGGGCATGCAAATTCTTTTGATTATTGCTACTAAACAAATTGAGTTCTTCGCGCCGCAGGAGGTAAACGAAATGTGGGCAGGTTTGGGGTACTATCGGCGAGCACGTTTTCTTTTAGAGGTGAATATACACTTCTGTTATCCGGGGTTTGGCACTAGTTGATACTTTCATTAAACATCGTAGTAATGCTTTCTTTCTTGTTTTGATTCTCGCAGGGTGCGAAGATGGTTGTTGCAGGGAAGGAGGGTTTTCCTAATCAAGCATCTAGCTTGATGAAAGTTAAAGGAATAGGAGAGTACACAGCCGGAGCAATTGCCTCAATTGCTTTCAATGAGGTAAGTCAGTTTTATTTTTCAATCATATACATAAGACATCTAAGTAATCTTAACTTCTTTTGGCACTTATTCTGTTCCAGGTGGTACCTGTTGTTGATGGAAACGTGATAAGAGTGCTTGCCAGACTAAAGGTCATCTCAGCTAATCCAAAAGACCGGCTTACCGTCAAGAATTTCTGGTGAAAAACACTTTTGCATTTGCTCGGATGTCTAGCTAATGAGATAATAACAAGCGAGGATAAACAAAATAATTGATACTTTTGTCAGGAAACTAGCTGCGCAGCTAGTAGATCCTTCACGTCCTGGGGATTTTAACCAGTCTCTGATGGAGCTTGGAGCGACTCTATGCACTGTATCAAAGCCAAGTTGCTCGTTTTGTCCTGTTTCAAGCCAATGCCGGGCATATTCACTTTTCCAGGAAAACAGAACTCTTCCTGTGACAGATTATCCTACAAAAGTGGTCAAGGCCAAGCAAAGGCGCGACTTTTGTTGCGTATGTGTTTTGGAAATACTGAATCAGGAGAGGAACCAATCAGGAGGTAGATTTGTTCTTGTAAAGA
Organism: Eutrema heterophyllum; assembly: GCA_002933915.1. Classification (NCBI taxonomy): domain Eukaryota; kingdom Viridiplantae; phylum Streptophyta; class Magnoliopsida; order Brassicales; family Brassicaceae; genus Eutrema; species Eutrema heterophyllum. The sequence goes on from PKMM01020145.1 coordinate 296,262, forward strand.
GACCCGAAGAGGGTCTGCTTGCTGGTCTTTGGGAGTTCCCATCTGTTATATTGGATGAGGAAGCTGATTTGACAGCAAGGAGGAATGCGATCAACATCTACCTTAAGGAAGCCTTTCATGTCAAACCGAAGGAAACATGCTCTATAGTTTCAAGAAAAGAAGTTGGAGAATTCGTCCACATCTTCACACACATACGTCGAAAAATTTATGTGGAGCTATTAGTTGTACAACTTACAGGTTTGACCCTTAATTATGTCTTTCTTAATTGGTCTCTCTTTTTCATAGGCATGGACGTATTTATAGACAAGAAGTACTCTCTTCTCTGTGTCATACAAGGTGGAACAAAAGATATGTTCAAAGATCAGCCAAAGGACACTCTGACATGGAAGTGTGTGGACAGTGATGTTCTTTCTACAATGGGACTGACATCGGCTGTTAGAAGGGTACCTCCTTTTCCTTTTCAGATCATATAAAATGTTGATGCTTGGATGTGAAACTATAGGTGATTGTTGAGAAGGAACAAGTTTTGAAATAGACAATAATTTCATAGGTTTTGATTTGAGCTTGTCAAAATTGATTAAGGCAGTGATTTCATCATCTCTTCTTAGGGTGATTTATGATTGTTTGATTTGAGAACTCCATGGTTAAAAGTAAGTAAATATTGATGGAGTGCAGGTGTATTCAATGGTTGAAGCACACAAGCAAGGCTTATCTGTTGCTCCGGTCTCATCAAATAGAACAGCCATTTCGAGGAAACGAAGAATCCCATGATCTCCTTCTTCTCACCCTTGTCTATATTTATTGCCTACAATTTAGATATCAAAGACTTGTTGAGTTTTGACCAAAACACTTGTGATCTTGTTTGGAAATTAAACAATTTAGATATCAAAGACTAGTTGAGTTTTGACCAGAACACTTGTGACTGGATGGTTTGATTATGTAAGCAATATTTATATGCCTCGGGATATAATAGCAACTTCTGAAAGTACAAAACCTGTAAGTGTATCTCTGATATCGAACCTTTAAGTGAAAACCTAAAGGTTCGATCTCTATGGCCCAACTTTTTCTCTAAAATTCGTTTTGAATTTACTTCTAGAATGTGAAAATCTTGTTTTTTATTTTGTTCCCAATTCCATTTGTATCGTTTGAATCGAAGTTGTTAATTTAGATCCCAATTAAGCTTTTAGATTCTAGAATTAGCCATGTTTGATTCGACCCCAAAAGCCACTTATTCATAAGAAGCTTTCAATATCATCAACACATTTCATGTGATTGATTCAAGAACCAAATATAGCTTAGTAAATGGGTGTTCAAGAGTTTAGAACTTAGGTTACTGTAAATTCAAGATTTGATGTTTAATCTATTTATTAATTCTGTCATGTCTTTTTCTTTAGGTATTTGACTGTTTCCTGTGGTGTTGTTGATGCTTAAGCTTGTTGTAGTGTAAAAACATATACTGGATAAAGAGTTGTTGTGGGAATGGAACAAGATGCAGAGAGAAGCACCGTCATTGTTGCAATTGACCTCAGAAGGGTAGGATATAGATCCGATAGCTCGAGTGAGGAAGCTCTTGTTCTGCCTAATGCTCGTTGGATTAACAGAAAGGATATTCTTCCTTGGCAATCTCCATTGCATAGAGGAACAAGGAAACTGTTATGTTTAAATATGTGAAACTCTGTAAATGCTGCTCTTATTGAATATAATGATGAAATACAAGAGAATAAATCAATGAAAGAAGAGGAAGAAATCTCTCACAGAATTGATATCTCTCTCACCACGACGATCTCATCTCAATCATCGCCATTGATAGGCTCATAACGCTTCTCAATTCTTGACAACAATAGAAGCATAAACCATAAAAGGAATTAACACTTGTTTATAAACTCCAAATCAGTAACAACAAAGCCTCTCTTCCCCATCGAGTCTTTGCTTTAATTATTTGCCAACTCATCCTCCTTAGTCAACTCTCGCTGTTGACTTCCTCTATTATGCATTCTTATCTTCTTCTATAATAAGCTCTGAATGGCTTATCAATACCCCGCCCTCAAGCGCAAACTCTGGATATTGAGTACTGAAATCCTGAGCATTCATGATGAGGCAACCCTTGCCACTAAATCAACACTTCAAGAAACCCCTCAGCATCATAACGATTCTCTAACACCTTCTCAGGCAGAGGATGGACATGTAAATCCTGTCCAATCACTGCCTTAAGTTGTGACACATGAAAGACGGGATGTGATATAGGAACCAAATGAGTTGGAACCTAAGAGGATGGATCGATAGTGAAAATGTTATTGGATTAAGGTCACTCTCTAAAGATTCAAGTGAGTGGATGATGGAGTGAAGTGAAATCGATGGTGAAGCTGTTGCTGGACTAAGGTCACTCTCAACAGATTCAAGTGAATGGATGGATAGATAGATGGATCGAGAGACGCCACACAGATGGTGAGAGATCTGTGATAAGTCTAGAACTCTCAATCTTCAAGGAATCACACACAAGAAGATGACAGGTCATCACTTTGTCGCAGAAGAGAACAAGAGAAAAAATCTCGTTTTTATTTCATAAAAGGTTAAAATGATACATGCTGAGAAGGGACTTTATATATAGTCCAGCAACAGGGTGACCTTCTAGGGTCGAAATTATTACAAGATAAAGGACTAAAATTGCAAAAACATACAAAACGAAACAGACTCGACAAGGACTTAAAAAGAAAACACTCTTGGACTTCTAACACTAACATTCCTACAAAACAAGAAAAGAAACTCATTAATTATTCAAATGAATTCAAATGCATACCTTAGTCAAATAAACGTGCTGGAGTTTCTTGTGCTCTTCTTGAATGATTGAGGCCGCTTGAACATGTATTGAAATGATGAACAACGCAGTTGAAATGATGAACAATGCAGTTCCTTGCTTTGACTCGAGAGGGGCGGCTCTGAAACTGAAATGATTGTTGCTTGTTCTGATCCGTCCAGCTTGATGATGAATTCTTCCTCTTGAAGTCCATTGAAGTCAAATTGGTTGAGATCTGCAAGTGTTCCCACGTGGTTTGCTTCATAATCCTTTTCCTGCTCCATTTTCTCTCTATCGGCTACATGACTTGAAAATGGAATATCTTGCAGCTCTGATGTGATCTCGGTGAGATTATTGGTGTTCTGAGCTCCATTTCCTGTCAAGTGAATATAATTACCTTGGTTGGTTCGAGGCTGATCTTACTTAAGGCTTGAAAGTGCTAATTCCTCCATTAGGTATAAATCAGGTGCTTTAGAGCTCTCTTTAAGGTGATTGACTTGTGGATGGTCTAAGCTTGGTTCGATGACCTCATCATGCCCTCCCCCTTAAAATTGTTTCGTCCTCGAAACTCATTTATCTCTAAATCTGTTTTGGCGCGGTTTTGGCGTGTATGTTGCATTTGAGTTTGTCACAAGCAATGCATCGGGTGGTTCTTCTTTGAACAATATATAACAAACGACGCCTTGAGGATTCTTCTGATCCAAAACATGTGATATGATTTGTTTGTCTCCTACTCCATCTTGAGTTCTTGTCGTGCGTTTTAAGGTTGCTCTAAAACCTGTTTTTGACACTTTTGACAAAGACAAGCACATCATATATGTGTGATCATGGGATAAAGAAGCTTTGGGAGCAAAGATACCTACATGGGTGTATACATGCTCATTATCTCTGGCTCGCACTATGATTTTTTATGTCCATTCTCGTTTTAGAATATGGCTTTGATCCTTAGAACCTTCTTGGGACATATTATGCTTTTGATGAATCTTTACCTTGTGTTTCTAATGTCCTGCATCAAAATAAGACAGTTTAGACATAGATTGTGGTGTTAGGTTTAGGGGCTTACCTCGCAGGTGCTTACAAATTGGTATGAGCATAAGCAATGCATCGGGTGGTTCTTCTTTGAATATCAGATAAACATTGACTAATCTGCCACACTCATGGTCTGTTGATTCGAAATACAAGGCTTCAAAGTTACCTTGATCTTTTTTCTCCTTAGTACCTAAACCTTTCTCAAGCTTTTTTGAACACATCAAGTGCATTATCACGTCCTTTGGATTATTATAAACAAATTTGATCAAGTGATCACTTGTCTTAGCTTGGACTTAGACAACTCAGTGTTTGGTATTTGCCTTTGATTTGTGACTAAGGTTGTCTCTTTTCCGGGCTCTGCTAGCTTCTTTTGCATGCCTAGGCTTTTGTCCATGTGTTCCTTTTTAGAACCTGAACTTGCATCAATTTTCTTTGGCAAAGACAAGTGTATTATCCTCATCATGGATACATCAATAACAAAATAAGTATGACTACGACTTATCTGTTTAGTAACCGTTATTTGAAAATGGCCTGCTCAGATTTTTATTGTGATACACATAAGGGATGTTTGCTCAGCCCATTCTTCATCTTTATATCCTTTAGGATGGTTTTCTATGTGTTGTGTCCATCAATTAGCTCAGAATTCGCTTGGCCTGGCTTTAGATATGAAGCTGAGATCTCCATTGTTGATGTTTCTTTCTTTTGAACAGTGTGCTCTCCTTTGGTTCCTAGACCTGATTCACGGTCCCTTGGAAAAGACAAGTGCATCAATCTTGTTATGGAATTAATAAGAACATGCTAGTCTAGAGTAAGATTTACCTTAGGGATTGGTGTTTGAACAATTTCTTGTGCTGTTTTTGGTTTCCACTTGCTGTTTGGCTCTGGATTGAACTCGTGGTCTGGTTCTTCTCTTGAGACTCTCATGACAGTTGTTGTATCTCCATCTGAGATCTCTTTGATAAGTAAGTTTATGTTCTGAACCGTAGGACTTTGAGTTGGAATCCGTGTCAGCTTATCGCACAGGTTATGGTTCTTATTTTCAGGAAGCATAGAGTTCAAGTTTGTTCTTCCTGCATCATGAGTAAGCACGTTAGTTTTATTAATTGACAACACATACCTTGTATAGTGTTGCTCAAATTAGAGTTGGTGTGCATTTCTGATCTCATTTCCTTAAGCAACATGAATTGCATTGTGTCTTGAGCTTGCTCCTGGTCCTTTGCAAGAATTATTGCTGGTGGTTCTTCTCCTTTGGATGGACGCTCCTTAATAAGACATGATTCATCACCTTTTGAAAAAGACAAGTGCATCATACTAGTGATTGATAAATTAGAGACCAGTTTGTCTAAAGTAGAACTTATCTTAGCCTTTGTTTGAACAATTGCTTGAACTGGTTTTGCTTTTGGTTGGCACAAGGTGTTTTGGCTGAGAACGTTCTTCCAGCATGACTTGATAGTCCATGAGCTGGTTCAGCATTGCCTCGATTCTGTCCATCTGAGTGTTGGACAGCAAGGGACGATTTTGGTTCCTCAAAGTTTTATGAGGAAGACGTTAAGAGTGAGAGTTGTCGCTGAAACAACAAGGTGCGAAGCATTCATCTCGACCGTAAGGAGGCAGTTAGCATCCGTGACGGTAGTTGATCGGTGCCGGTTTCCAATCTGAGTAGTGCGAGCATTGAGAGTCGCACAAGTAAGGAGCTCCAGATGGGTCGAAGTTACCCTGCTCCATATCGGAATCTCGCTCCATAGGCGGATCTATGTTTCAGAGATCTGAAACAAAGAAAAACAAAACTAAAAATTAATAGAAAAAGTGGTCTTAGAGTCAGTCACTAACCCTGAGATCTTCAAGCCGACGAGAACGAATAGATTCCACGGCAACAGCGTCAAAAACTTGATGCGAACTCTTTTGGACGAGACGTTCATGTTTTAAATTTATAAAACCACAAGTCTGCAAGTGCACAGATGTGCGTTGTAGTACTTAGGGTGTCGATCCACATAGAATCTACGCCTGTCTACAAGAATCTATAATGGGTTAGAGTAGAAGTCTAAGACGAATATGGTTTGAGAGTGGGTGTCACGATTTCTAAGTATGAAAAGAGAAAGAGTAAAAACGATGTAAACTATAATAAACTAGGCGTTAGGTTTTCAAGGGATATCGTAGAGGTTCAAATTGATTCAAACAAGATAACAAAGCTCCTAATCGTTTCTAGATCAAAGTTCCACAAACTCGAACACGGAATTGTGTCTAATCTACTTCCGCAGATTCAAACACCTATTCTCTAAAAACTTAACTACTCAGCTTCCGTAGCCACGCAGCATATCACACAGTAGATTCAAGTTCATTAACGTTCACAATGGCCTATAAATATACTTTCGTATCTTATAACACAATTGCTCTCCTAAGCTAATTTCGGTCAATAATTTCAGCACTTTCGTGGCTTTATCAATCCTAAGATCAATAGCTAGTTCATGACGCTAACTTCATGCAATAAGAACAAACCTAAAAGAAAGAACTTCTAGAAATTGAGCTATATTCAATACTTGTTATCCTTATCAATCATGAAATCCCATTTGATAGAACCCTTTAAACCCAACTAATAAACTACTCAGACATAATCATGCAAAGCAAAAACGTGGTTGATGATTGCATAATCAATCAATCATAATAGAAACAAAAGGGTTCAAGAGAAATCCCTATCTCCCTAAACTAAGAACAAAGAAGAAAAGTAAAAGAATTTGGTGGCACAAAGTTAGGTTATGGTTGCACTAAAGGGGGGCACACGAAAATAATAGTCCTAAGATACATATTTATTGGTCTTGAGCTTTTCAAAAGTCGTCTAGGGTTATTCCTTGTCCAAAACGGCAAAGGATTTGAGTTGGGCTTGCAAACGGGCACTCCGGGACGAAACTCTACTGGCCGGGGGCAAAGTGATATGGGTGTGGCGAAAGCCTCTCTGGCCGCGGGCAAAGTGATATGGGCGTGGCGAAAGCCTCTCTGGCCGCGGGCACGACCTTTATGGTTGCGGCCATGAGTGTCCTCAAACCAGTTGGAAATGAAATGTGGTTGATTCCTCTATGTTGTGTCCAAATTTGGGATTGATCAGACGGCGAGAAGGTCTTCATCTGGTGTCTAACTTCTGACGGTTTGAAACTGTCCAAAAATAGGGGTGCTCCAATTTACAATGTTTTTGCCTTGATAACCTGAAAAGGATCTTGACACTACAAATATGTGAAAATCATAATAAAATATTTGAAACCGAATAGAACACTTATTAAAGTGCTCAAAAACCAAAGGTAAAAATGGGTAAAAACACAGTTATATCAATGAGTAGGCTGTGATCGTTCTGATCGTGGAGGCTGAACACGTATATCTCATGTCTTCTTTACTTTTCTGCAATTTTGTTTGGCGTTGATCATTTTAGGTTTGATTGATATCAAGCTGGAGAAAAGGACGTCTCTGTTATCTGTGTTCTACTAGTGTTCGTTAGAATCCTTCAAACGCAACATCTATGATTTGCGCTCTACAGTTCAGGTTTGTTCTCCAGTTTGACAGCGGGTTTCCACGAATCTAACTCATCCTGAACAAATTTGACAAAGGCAATCAAAGAATGAGAGACATTTCAAAGTCAGGAGCAATTGCATCTTTTTATGGCTAATTATATGATTAAAATAACCCGTTTTTATTAAAATGTCATTGCAGGAAAAATACTTTTGTTTGATGAACTTATGTCTCGGAAATGCCGAATGTCATCCACTGTGTAATAGACTTTTTGAATTCTTGCTCATTGTTTTCTCTTTGTGTTTAACCATTGTTTTTTTTTTTTTTGGAATTAAATCTCAAATTTATTTAAGACCAAAAAAAATTCATATTTACAACTTTGTGCTTCTTTGTTTTGAGATTAGAAAGAGATTTTGAAAAAAAAAATAAAGATAGATTACAATTAGCTTCTCGTGGCTAACCAGAGTTGGGGACCCTCTTCGTACTTGTGGCCTCTATGATGTATTCTATCGTGATGCTTTTAAAGACAACAATTAGATGAAGGAAATTAAAAAAAACAAATCAATTGTGGATCCTAGGAATTCTTCTTGATAAATAATTTACATGGACACTTGGAGTCAAAAGTTCTTCAGGTTCACGTATACGAATACTTGTCAAATAAATAATTAACGAAGGACAACGAAACTATTAAGCTTGGCCAACAAGGTAGATGTCAATTTCCAAAAAGGAGACGTGTCCAAAATGATTTAATAACTTCCTTCCTCACCCTCTTATAAGTTACCTGCTACATAGTAGCTCAAATTAACAACTCAACGTATAAGTTTTATAACTCCAAAGTCCAAACATGTCTCTCCTCACGCCTTTCTTTGCTTGCTTTATTCCAAAATCCGGTTCAAGGATTAGCTCAACCGACACTAACATGGAAGTCTTGTCTTCGAAGAAACCGAAAAGCAAATCCAATTCCCCGAGAACTCCGATCATCGTCTCTTATTTTCCCGTAGGCTCCAACCTTTCCCGTTTGTAGGAAACAGAAAGAATGAGAAGTGAGATTTTGTAATGTGAAAGGCAATGGCACGACCAAGAAAGGATGTTAGGCTGATGCTCCTGATCAGTTCAATTTTATTGTTGTCCCTCATGTTATTTTGATCACTTAATAGACCAATCAAAGAATCTGGTTACAGTCGATACTTTTTGTATGTATATATTTTTTCTAGGTAACTATATGTATATATCGGATTAAATATCTTGCGCAATGGTATCAAATCCAACAAGTGGAGAGAAGTAGATAAAATCTGATCCCTACAAATAAAGCACCACAAGTTGTGGTCCACAATATCTAATCGTATATGTAAACGTATGTGGTCAAGGAACCCATTTTATACAAGTAAAATAATTATAACTTACCACATCGGGTCATGTGTCATAGTTAATTTAGATCGTGACATGTTTCAATGTAATAATATAAACTTTTCCATTAATTATCTATTTCAAAAAAATGTAAAAAATGAATTATATTTTTGTAATGGAAACTACTAAAATGGAAAAAAAAAAAACAGAAACTACAAAATAGAAAAAATGTAAACTATAAAATCTATATAAAATTTATAATATATAAATTTAAAAGAATAAAAATTTGTTATCGTGGGTTTGATAATTCTTTTATAAAGAGTCCAACAACAAAAATTTAAATGTATAAATTTTAAACATGAATTATTACATTAAAACATAAATTTTCTAACATCTTAGAACAATTAAGTTTCATAAGATAATATTTTGTTTTAAGAGATTGATTTTATCAAAATTTAGTTTAAGGTAATATAAATATTTTTGTAACCCTTTCACTCATTTGGAAAGATTGTTTATCAGGTTTATCAATAATATGGTTCAATTTTGAATTTCTTAATTGTGAATTATAAAATGTACTTTGTGACATATTCATCCATGAGCTGAGAGATAATCCTGATCTGAAGCCGAAAGTGATGCAAGATAGAATCCATGAGTGTTACAATGTGGCTCCTTCACATGATCAATGTCGAAAAGCAAAGAAGAGAACATTGGAACTCATCGAAGAAGAATTTGATGAACAATATGCAAGGATAAAAGACTACCGCAATGAAATTCTTCAGTACGTATGCGTTTATTTGATTTCAGTTCTATTGTTTTGAAATACGCATTTTCTATTTTTTGTTTTTAGCTAAGCAGTTTTTAATGTTTCTTGTTGACTTAGGACAAATCCGGACTCCACAGTGGAGTTGCAGACCGTGATTGGAGCTAATGGGAAAGAAATTTTTGATAGTGTCTACATGTGTTTTGATGGACTTCGCAATACATGAAGAAAGTATTGTTGACCAATCTTTGGAATAGTTGGTTACTTCTTGAAATCTAATACTAAAGATCAACTCTTGAAAGATGTTGGAAGAGGCGCGAGCAATGAAATATACTCGTTTGCTTGGTCAGTTGTTAAAGTGGAGAACACCGAGAGTTGGTTATGGTTCATTCAGCATCTAAAAAATGACTTGGATCTTCAAAATGGTGATGGATTCACTCTCATATCCGATAGGTAGAAGGTATGTTTAATTATGATTTTGTTTTATCATTAATCTATGTTTAACAATGATTTTGTTTTAACAAGTATCTATGTTTGCATTTCAGAGTTTACTTAGAGCCGTGGAGGGAGAATTGAAACACCCTATCCCGACATGTCTAGTCCGCGGATGACGGGTTACGAGTTCAAGCTATTTCCTGGCCGAACCTCTTAATTTTAACCAATTCCTAATTCATTCACCTGTTCAAGGCAACTTCCTTTGGATCTTTCCTACGACTTTCCTTAGCCGTTTTAAGGTTAGATCTGTTTACCCTTTCTAATAGTACACAGCAGAAACCATTCTATTTAAACCTTTCTTTTCCCTTGATTTAATTCCAATCAAGCACTTGCCCGGTCCGACCATCTTTACCTTCGGACAGTTCAATTTAACTTCTGTTCGGCTTATAGATTAATCTTTGACTCGGTCCAAGTCTTGCATCCTTATGCATTTCGTTCCCTAGACTTAACCATCTAGTACTACGTAAGGTAGTGTACTTACCGCAACCATATATGTGACTCTTGGTTGCCCCTTGATCTGCGTCTTGGTTTGGTCTGTTCAGTCTGCATGTCTACCTTGACCGCGCCTCTTGACGAATCCCATATGATCTTTTTACCGAATCGTGCGAATAAAACTCCTCCCTTCGGTTCTTAGCCATTCAACCAACCATCCCCACTCAGGCTAAGTAACCGTAAGAGAATCTCTTAATCAGGCTTGACAATGTGCGCATAACCATTCCCGTCTTTTGCACCCTTGCCATGACCAATCTTCACCCTCGGCCGAACCACCGAGTCCCTCTCGATCGGCCATAGCCGAGACATTAATCCCATCCGGGTCATGTACGGCTATGTCTGATTCTTCCCATGGATCTGACTCATCCATCTCGCATCGCACCATCGATCCTTTTCCATGGATCGTAGTCGACCACAGTTGGCTATAGTCAATACCATTTTGCGTTTCACCGTCTATAACCGTTAGCCGGCAATCCATCTGACCCGATCGACCAATTCTGTCGATGCCACGACCAGAACTCGACCATCATAATCGGTCTAATATCCACTTTTTCACCAAACCACTCTCGGCCATCGTTTAATCTTTGGCCGTGTGATCCTTCCCGGAATCCAACACTTGCTCACGATCCTCCTTTTGATCGCGGATGGGTATGGCTCCATGATTCTTCCATGAATCCCTCTTTCCCCGGTGGGTTTATGCCTTAGGCGAGATTCTCCATTGTTTTTGTCAAGAGTTTCTCCCTTGAGCGTGGATAATAATGTGTTGATTTCTATCAATCACCATCCTTTTATAGGATACATGCATGGGTTGGTTTCTCTTCCATAACCGCCCATCAAACGCAATCCAATCTCGACCATTGATTTACTCAACGACTCGGATCGTACCCAATGGTTCCACGGCGGTTACTCAACCATATCCACCTTTGGCCGAGCAATCTTAACCGCCTCCGACCCAAAACTGCCTCAGTTCCACCTAGCTCGTTACCTAGCTGTTAGTCCGCCCAGCTGGGTCAGTACTCGACCAGCTTAACGAGCTAGGTTGAGCTGCCGGTCAGCTCATCCAGCTGATTAGCTCGACTACCTTATCCCATTTTTCCCGGCTAAATCATTTGGTTTGTTTCTCGGCCTTGACAAAGCCTTCCTGAACCTTCCTTTTATCATGCCTTATTCACGATCATTTCCTTGATCTGACCTAATGCAATTCTTATTCCCGAAACAAATCGACCCGGTGTAACGTTCGTGAAACGCGGGCGTTACAAGAATTACCAGAGATTAAGCACCTAATGTGTGCAAGACACATCTATGGAAATTTGAAGAAGGTGTATCCAAAGAAGCCTTAGATGAAAGGTTTGTTTTGGCAAGTTGTGGAGAGTTTCAATGAGGCTGGTTATGATGCAAGTTTGAAGAAGATGAGGAACTACAATGAAGGTGTCTATGAAGAATTCATGAAGACAAATCCGGAAAATTATAGTCGAGCTTTCTTCAACTTGCTGTGAAGATGCACTCAATAATTTTCCAGAGTCTTACAACAAAGCCATTGACAAGGCATGGGCAATGCATGTGGTTCAGAGTTTGGAGACAATGAGAAGACAAGCTATGGTTAGGATAGAGCTGAGAAGAAGAAAAACTGGCAAGCATAAGGGGAAACATAGTAAGAAGGTTGGTCTTGCCATCGCAGAAGAGGACACATGATATGATCCTGGATGAGCAGCTTGAACCAGAGCGTGGAGCTAAGCATGAACCTGTTAGGAAGGGAAGGAAATCTCTTGGACAAGCTGGTTCAGAGATTAAAGTCAAAGCCAAACGATTTAAGAAAGTCTCGGGGAAACTATTTCATCAAGTTGGTCTCGACCAAGCTACTTGGGCCAGGACGAAGAAGATGTTTTCCAACCTTACTGGTTTTGGAAACAGGCCCAAGAAGATCAACAATTGGCTCAAGTGATTTACTTGTGCTCTTTTCCTCCTCTTTGGTTTTGTCCCAACGGGTTTTCCAAAGAGAGGTTTTTAACGAGGCAAGTAGATCACTTCCAATAAACCCATTTGTTGATCAAGACCCAAGATCCATCCATGATTTCGACTAGACCCAAAATTCAACAAGAATTTCGATCAACAAAAGATTGGGTCTCATCTATTCTAAAGTCCATAAGCAAAGGAGAAATCATTGGCCCAACAAGAATTAAATCTCGACCCAAGAAGAAGGAGAGGCCACGCATGGAAGGGCAAGAGACTCGTTTCAAGATTCAAACTTAGTTTAATTATTTGCTGTTTTTGAAGAAGACTTTAATTATTCATTCTCTCTCCCTCATGCAACATGTTGCATTTTTCTTTATAATCTTTGTATTCCTCATTGTCGAAACTATCTAGCTTTTAATCAAATCTCTTCTAACTTTCTAGATCATATGTTGGTGAGTCATATCCAGCATAAACTTTCGATCCTCTTGGTCAGTCATATCCTTGAGAATCGATCGAGGAATATCAAAGGCTTTCCGCAACCTTTGTGAGACCAATCGATCCACATCACCTTGAAGCAATTCCGTTGTTTGCAAGGCATATCCAATCCGTACCCAAACCATAGAGTATGCGATTCAGGGGAGTTCGTATTATGTGGTATCAGAGCACCACTCCACAATCTGGGTAATTTCGTTCCATCTATCATTTGTTCTTAATTTTCTTTTGAGTCGATTGCATCTCTTCATCTTCTAGTGTGTTTAGAATCTGTTCTTTTTTTTTTCTTGTGATCGTCGCGTCTAGTTAGTTGTTTAGGTGTTAGTTTCCTTCAGTATGCATCAAAAATCAAAAAAAAAAAAAAAATATTAGGAATCATCTAGTTGTCGATCAGTTTTTGCATCATTTTGTCCCTTCATATCTCACTAGATCGATTAGGTTGTATTTTGTTTTTGCTGGCATCGATCGATTCCCTAGGTGCATCGATCGATACTAGTTAGTTTCTTTGCAGGCATCGATCGATTCTTAGTTTGTATCGATCGATCTTTTGAGTTGTTTCTGAAATTTCATTGTATTATCTTTACAAGGACTTGGTACTGGTGATTCGTTTGTGATTTCTTTTCCGGTACCAGCCATGTCCGATCATAATGGAGAGAGCGTTAATCAACAACAAAATGGAACCAATACTTTGCGGCTTGAAGCTATGATCGCAGAACTGACTAGAGCTTTTCGTGGAGACGTTGAAGCCCTCAACCAACGGTTTGATGAAGTGATTCAGCCAAGGCAAGCACGATTAGGAGAAGAACAAGGCAGAGGCCCGATGAGAAACTTGCCAATACAGCAAAGAGATGAGGCAGCTGACGAATATTACGCAAGTAATGGTAATTCCTCTCGTGGCAGTCAAGGAAGGCAGAGGCGTGTTAGAGCGCAACCTCAGGACAATCTCGGAGGCCTCAAGCTTAAGATCCCATCTTTCCATGGGAAGAACGATCCAAATGCTTATTTGGAATGGGAAAAGAAGATCGAATTGGTCTTCAATTGTCAGTACACTACGGAAGTCAATAGAGTGCGTGTAGCAGCAACATAGTTCTATGACTACGCCCTAAGCTGGTGGGATCAGCTTGTTACCTCTAGGAGAAGAAACGGTGAGAATCCATTAGAGTCATGGAATGAAATGAAAACAATCATGAGGAAGCGGTTCGTTCCAAGTCATCATCATAGAGAGCTACACCATCAACTTAGAAGACTCGCTCAAGGAAACAGAAGTGTCGAAGAATACTATCAGGAAATGGAGACACTTATGATCCGTGTCGATATAGCTGAGGATAGAGAGGCAACCATGTCTCGATTTTTAGGTGGCCTGAACAGAGATATCCAAGACAGATTGGAGATGCATCATTACGTTGAGCTAGAAGAGATGCTACACAAGGCGATTTTGATTGAGCAACAACTTAAGAGAATGAGCTCTTCCTCTCGGTCCACTTATGGTGCTGGAACATCTTCTACTAAACCGAGCTATCCAAGTGATGAGAAGCAGATTGTTAAGCCCAAGCTTGAATCTAAACCAATCACACCTGTTCAGAACTACCGAGGCAGAACCGAAGCCACAACTTCTACGGGCCGTGATGTAATGTGTTTTAAGTGTCAAGGCAAAGGACACTTTGCAAAAGAATGTCCAAACTAGAAGATCATGGTTCTCTTGGACAATGGCGAGATAGAAGAATAAGGAATCCTTACTGATTCATCCGAGGAACATGAAGAAGTAGCTGTTAAAGGAGATCTCTTGGTGATTCAAAGAGCCTTGAATGTTCACATCAAAACCGATGATCATAAGCAAAGGAATAACCTGTTTCACTCAAGGTGTCACGTCCAAGGAAAGGTATGCAGTCTTATCATAGACGGAGGTAGCTGTACTAATGTGGCTAGTGAGACAATGGTCAAGAAACTAGAGATGACCGTGAAGAAGCATCCCAAGCCTTACGCACTTCAATGGCTTAACAACGAGAAGATGAAAGTTAGTAACCAAGTTTATGTTCCTATAACCATTGGTAAATATAAAGACGAGGTTCTGTGTGACGTCATGCCCATGGAAGCAAGTCACATCCTTCTAGGAAGACCATGGCAGTATGATCGAAGAGTTCTTCATGACGGTTTCAACAATCGGTATTCGTTTGACTACGAAGGAAAGAAGATCACTTTGGTTCCTATGTCGCCACAAAAAAATCTATCAGGATCAACTACTCCTCAAACACAAGGGCAAACAGGTTGTAAGTGAAATTTCTATCTCTCATCAAAAAAAAGATAAGAAATGTCTTTTGATTGACTTCAAGTAAACTCCTTCGAGTTTAACTAACCGTGCACCGGATCTTCCACATCCGAGTGAAAAACTTTTTCTTTTGCAGAAACCTCAGGCTATGATCAAAGGAGATGATCCAAAGGAGTTGCCGTCCAATCATGAAGACGAAAACCTCCTCCGTATCGACCGATCCAAGTCAGCCAAAGCTCAGTATCGATCGATACCCCTCGACCGATCCAAGCCAGCCAAAGTTCAGTATCGATCGATCCCCTGCAGAATCGATCGATACCTTGGTCCCGGCTACAAACATGTGAATTATTTGGAACGCTTGAGGAAGGAGCTGGATAACCGATTTTCTACCAAGGCCAAGCATTCTCACCAACCAATTGAACCTCTGGGGAAGACTGGTAAAAGCAGAAATCAAGTGACACAAGCGAAATCATGTTTACTTTTGAGAACTACACCAACGGCCAAGGAGAAGCATGCTGGACAAAAGACACGTTCAAAGGACCAAACCGCTGACAAGTCAGGTAAGTTCTCTCGACCAAACACCTATTTTAAGACTAACGATCGTGGTATTTTTCTGTTCGAACCTACAGATTCAAAGTTGGCTTACAACTTGCAAACTGAATTCGAAGAAGAACACACCGTCCAAAAGGAAACGGCAGGAAACGAAAGCTATGGTCATTCTGCCTTTGCAACTTCTAGAGAACCTAAACCACGACCAAAACCAGCACATATCAACTTTAGCAAGACCAGTTCGCAAGGTAAGTATTGTCTGATCTTAAACTTCGATGATTTTAACTTAGTTCGTTCTCTTGCAGATTTTTTGGATTTGAGGTCAACTCCTTTTCAAGTGGGAGAGGATGATATGATCCTGGATGAGCAGCTTGAACCAGAGCGTGGAGCTAAGCATGAACCTGTTAGGAAGCGAAGGAAATCTATTGGACAAGCTGGTTCGGAGATTAAAGTCAAAGCCAAACGATTTAAGAAAGTCTCGGGGAAACTATTTCATCAAGTTGGTCTCGACCAAGCTACTTGGGCCAGGACGAAGAAGATGTTTTCCAACCTTACTGGTTTTGGAAACAAGCCCAAGAAGATCAACAAATGGCTCAAGTGATTTACTTGTGCTCTTTTCCTCCTCTTTGGTTTTGTCCGAATAGGTTTTCCAAAGAGAGGTTTTTAACGAGGCAAGTAGATCACTTCCAATAAACCCATTTGTTGATCAAGACCCAAGATCCATCCATGATTTCGACCAGACCCAAAATTCAACAAGAATTTCGATCAACAAAAGATTGGGTCTCATCTATTCTAAAGTCCATAAGCAAAGGAGAAATCATTGGCCCAGCAAGAATTAAATCTCGACCCAAGAAGAAGGAGAGGGCAAGAGACTCGTTTCAAGATTCAAACTTAGTTTAATTATTTGCTGTTTTTGAAGAAGACTTTAATTACTCATTCTCTCTCCCTCATGTAGTCTGTTGCATTTTTCTTTATAATCTTTGTATTCCTCATTGTCGAAACTATCTAGCTTTTAATCAAATATCTTCTAACTTTCTAGATCATATGTTGGTGAGTCATATCCAGCATAAAATTTCGATCCTCTTGGTGAGTCATATCCTTGCGAATCGATCGAGGAATATCAAAGGCTTTCCGCAACCTTTGTGAGACCAATCGATCCACATCACCTTGAAGCAATTCCGTTGTTTGCAAGGCATATCCAATCCGTACCCAAACCGTAGAGTGTGCGATTCAGGGGAGTTCGTATTAACAAAGAGGTGAAATTTTGCAGGCGACTCTCAGGCCGTGATCGTGTATTTGAAGTGAAAGAGAAAGGCCAATCATACACGGTTAATAT
Organism: Eutrema heterophyllum; assembly: GCA_002933915.1. Taxonomy (NCBI): domain Eukaryota; kingdom Viridiplantae; phylum Streptophyta; class Magnoliopsida; order Brassicales; family Brassicaceae; genus Eutrema; species Eutrema heterophyllum. The sequence continues at coordinate 313,270 of PKMM01020145.1, forward strand.
GAGAGAGAAGACATGTAAGTGTAGGAGATGGGTGACCGCGTCGGAATGGTTACCGGCGTGGGGTTTACCCTTTACTAGGCTGCAAGAGTACAGCACGCGTAGCGTAGTAGTATTTAGGGATCGAATCCACGGGGTGACGTTGTCGAATTTCTAATGATTCATATGTTATGTCTAGACGTAAACTATTTTTTGGGGGGTTTTGTTTGTCACGATTGTAGCTAGAAAAATAAACTATGTGGCCAATGAAATAAAACAGAAAGTAAGCAAGCAAATGATTAAAACGAGGTTGTAAAAAAATTAAACGAAACATTGGGCAACGGGTATTCTCTAGGGTTCATGGCCGATTTTTACTAAGACTTTGCTGGGATTTCTAAAGCGACTTTTTGTCGTCTTTGGATTCTTGAACTTGGAACATGGACACTATGTGTAGTTTACTTTCGTACACCCTACACACCTACAACTTTAATACTCGACTGGTAGCTTTCGTCTCCGCCTGCGCAAAAGTTAGTGATTATACTCAAAAATCGTTAACGCTCACAACCCCTCCACAAGTATACTTTCGAAATCTTGTGACGGTTTTGCTCGTTTACCCTAGGTCAAGCATATGGATCCAGTACTTTCGTAGTTCTAAAAATACCTAAGTTCAGTTGCAAGGAGATCAAGCAAACAAGCATTAAGAGAAAGGATAAAACGAAGAACCCTAATCGGTATCCTAGTCTAAAAACTTATAATAAGAAATTGAACCATGTGAGCCTTTCGAAACCTTATACCCAACAAAAGAACTACTCAGCCATAGCTGAGGTAAACATAATCAATATATTGAAAAGAAAACAGTAAAGAAAAGGGATGAAGAAGGCTTCTCTATCGAAGAACTCGAGTCGAGAATCCTCGCTCCAAACCAAAGAACAAAGTTGCAAGAGTATTGCTTCTGCCTTAAAGCGTGAAAGAAAAAGTGTCTAGAGATGTGTGTCTGTCATAAAAGACCTAAAAACAAAATTTATAGTCTTCACTTCGTTTAGGGTTTGATGTGAAAAGACGAAATTGGCATCGGGTGAAGAAAAGACTCGTTTTGGATGAATTGGACTTGACTGCGGGTGTGTGGCTTCTGGCGGCGGCGAACTGGTGTTTGGACGCGGGTCGGGACTCTCCTGCCGCGGTGGACTTCTCTTCGAGGCAGCTTCATCTACCTTCAGTGCTTCAGATATATTTAAGGATCCAATCATTGGATCGTCTCCAATCCAATTGCATTTGAAAGCTGGTTGTATCTACTTTATTGTGTCCAAATTTGGTGATGATCAGATGGTGAGAAGGTCTTCTTTGATTGCAAGACTTCTGACAGTCCGAGTTTATCCAAAAACGTATTTTTGTTCCGAAATGCACTCTTTTATCCCAAGTTACCTTTGAAAACCATTAAAAACGGAATTAAAACACTTGCAAAAGATATTAAAGCGATCCATAAAAATGGTCAAAAACCTGTGTTATCAATGGAATATAATTGGGATTCCATGCCGTCATGCGCTTCGTGTTGTCTTTGACAATAAGAAGACATTCAAGACAGAGAATTTGATTTTAGATTGGTATTTGATCTCTAAGTGGTAGAGTCAATACATTGATTCCATCGAACCTGTCAATGGGATGAAGTTCTGGAAAAAGAGTGGGGAACCAACAATTGATCCACCAAAAAAAAGAGACACATAAGGGTCAAAAAAGAAAACCAGAGAAAAGGCTCAAGACAATTACTGAGTCACCAACTAAGGAGAAAAAGGTGACCAATCATGGGCGCACAATGCATTGTTACCGATGAAGTATGCGGGGACATAATGCATGCAAATGTACTAATGATGGAGTCCCCTTTAAGCCCAGAAAGCCAGGGAAGCCCAAGAAGAGTAAGACATCAAACCAAGTAACTGACTCTATGACACTTGACTTTGGAGAAGGTCCTAGTCAACCATCTCAGATATCTTTTCCTCAAGACTTCGGAGAATGATCAAGTATTTCTCATTTGGTTACTCTCTTTCGTGATGTGAAATGGAATGTTTGTGATGAAGCATAATTTCTTAATTTTGCAGGTGGAACTTAAATATGCAGTTGTTAGTAGTTAAATATGCAGGAGAGAAGAATATTTTTTTGGCGGTTTGATCTCATGTTAGTAGTTATTTCGGCTAAATGTCACTACAAGAAAACAGAGCTTTTACAACGGACAGAATCGATGTAAAATAGGTTTTGGGACGGATTAGCGACGATTGCCAAATCGTCGTTACTCGATATTCGTCGTAACCACTAGGACGAATAAGATTCGTCGTAAATATGCCATCGTAATATCGATGTAAGTTTTACATCGATTTTACATCGAATTATATTTCGTTGGTAAATCGATGTAAAATTACATCGATTTTACATCGAATTATAGATTTTTGGTATCGACAAGCCGTCGTAAAGTCGTTGTAACATATAGATGTAAATTCGTTGTTAAAGCGATGTAAAATTTATTCGATGTAAATTCGTCGTAAATATTAGATCGATGTAAATTCGATGTAAATTCTTATTCGATGTAAAATCGATGT
>PKMM01020145.1:315840-372024 GCA_002933915.1 Eutrema heterophyllum
AATTCAAAATACAAAATAAAATTTAAATTACAAAATACTAAGTATCTCTTCTAGGTGAAACACCTAAATCACCAAAAAGTTCCTCGTCCGATCTCCGTTCCAAATCCGCTCGCCGTTGCGCGAGCTCATCACTCGTGCCCGATGTCGATCCTTATTGCTGCCTCATTGCGGTCGCCAAAGTGGGGTTAGTCGCAGCTATAATATCGAAGAGAGAGAATTGTATCCTTGGATCGTCTTATCGTATCCTCACTACAAGAAAACACAGTTTTTGTGACCAACTTTTGCGACTCTTTTTTTGGTCGCAAAAAAGTGGGACGAAAGTGTGACCACTTTGCAACTCTTTAACGACCACTCGTATTACAATGGCAAAAGAGTCGCAAATTAACGACGATATAATTATGGTCGCAAAAGAGTCCCAAATTAGCGACTATTTTTGAGTCGGAAAGTGTAGTCGCAAAATAGTCTTAAATTTGCAACTGATTTGCTACTCTTTAGCAACAACACTAGATTTTTTTTTAAAAATCATCAATATAGAATTGTAAATATGTTAATTTGTACGTTTTTATATAGATTTAAACTACTAAATACACTGAATCATTATAACAGAGAAAAAACTTTAAAATTCCAATATTTTAAACTTATGGTTGTATATTATCATAACATGTAGTTAGTACATATGTGTTTTATATGAAATGATTTTGAAATATCGAAATTTTTCAAAATTTAATTAATATATCTTAGTTTACTATTTAAATAGAGCGTTATAATGTTAGAATTAGTTAAAGAATTATTTGTATAGTCATATTTTTATTAAAAATGATTGAAAGTTTAGGGATTAGGGTATAGGGTTATGACTTATTAAGAACCGTCACAAAACAGTCGCACTTTTGCGACCACTTTGAGACTGTTTTGCGACCATTTTAATTTTTTTAATAGTCACAAAAGAGTCTTAAATTATCCACTAATTTGCGACCGATTCGTGACCAACACCTAAAATTGTGACTGATTTGCGACCGTTTAGCAATTCCACTCGATTTTTTTTAAAAAATCATCAATATTGAATTGTAAATATGTTAATTTGTACGTTTTTACATAGATTTGAACTACTATATACATTGAATCATGATAAGAGAGAAAAAACTTTAAAATTCCAATATTTTTAAACTTATGTTTGTATATTTTCAAAAATGTAGTAAGTGTATATGTGTTTTATATGGAATGATTTTGAAAGATTGAATTTTTTCAAAATTTACTTACCATATATTAGTTTACTGTTTAAATATAAAGTTGTAGTGTTAGAATTATAATAAGAATGATTGTTAAGTCATATTTAGAATAAAAATGATTGAAAGTTTAGGGTTTAGGGTATGTTTGTGATTTATTAAGTATCGTCGCAAAACGGTCGCACTTTTGCGACCCTTTTGAGACGGTTTTGTGACCATTTCAAATTTCTTGAATTTTTTTGATGAAATGTTACGTGGCAATTTATACATTTTTTTTCTATGTGCGACCAATTTTGAGACTACTTAGGGAATACTTCGTTAATTACTAAGTGAACTTATTTCCTTTTGTCTTTCTCATTCTCTTCCCTTCTATTATCGATGTCTCAATCTCTGAAACTCTCTCAAACTCAATCTTTGATCCTCTCTCAAACCCAATCTCCGATCCTCTCTCTTCCCTTCTACTTTCTCTCTTACTCGCCCTCTCTCTCTCTCTCTCTCTCTCTCTCTCTCTATCTCTCTCTCTCTCTCTCTCTCTCTTTCTCTTCTCGTTTTCCCAGATATCGACGAAAAATCCAAAGTTTTCGTTTGATTTCTTAGTTTCCTCCGATTAACTCAGAAAATCTGGTATCTTTCTTGCCAACATTTACTCCTCTGTCTCCGGCTTTTTCTTTTGCGTTTTCTCGGGAAAGTGAGCTCATCTTTTTTGGGTGATTCTCTTCGCAAATCATCTCTGGGTCCAACAAGCTTGGTATTTTTCTCTATCTCTCTCTCTCTCTCGATCTATCGCGATCTCTAGGCTTCGGGATTCTGGATTGTTCCCGATCTGAAGATAATCTCTCTCAATTTCGTTGTGAACTTGAAGATAATGACTGACAAGGAAAAAGCAAGTAGATGCCGAGGTGGTAGATCCGGCGATGGTGTTTGATTTATCGGCCGTGGGAGATCAAACCGAGGTGTCGGCAAAGGTGAGTTTAAGTTCTTTAACTTTTGATTTCTGGATTTATGTTGATTCTAGTAATCTAAGAGTAAGCAAGGTCGGATTAGATTGGATGTTTTCTGTCTCTAAATTGTATTGGTATTTAATTAGAACCTGTTTTTGTGTTTATAATTTATCAAACAGTGGAGAAACCCGAAGCTAAAGGAGAGAAAGAGGAGCTTGTGTTGCAGGATACTTTTGCTCAAGAGACCGCTGTTTTAATTGAAGATCCCAACATGTAAGAATCTCTTCACAAGCCTTAATTTTCAGTTCTCATTGCCGATTCCAATATACAGATCGAGCTAGTGAGGTTTTATTTCTAAGTATTAAAGGATTGTGTTCCTCTTATTGATTCAATAGGGTAAAGTACATTGAACAAGAGCTGGCAAAGAAAAGGGGGAAAAATCTTGATGATGCAGAGGAAGTTGAGAACGAATTGAAGCGAGTAGAAGATGAGTTATATAAGATACATGATCATCTTAAAGTAAGTTGTTGTTGTAACATTGATTGTTTTAATTTCTTAGTGTAACAAGAATTTCGTCCTTAATAACTTTTCCAACTGTCTCAGGTTTAGAAACGTAGCTCAGAAAAGAGCTCAACACAGTGGACTACCGGAATAGCATAAGTGCAACTCCCAATCGAGTATGATTACTTTTTCATAGATTGATGGTTTTGAGTATTTCAAAGATTAATGGTTTTTTTTTGTGTGTGGATGGATGATATAGATACAAGCTGAAGAATATTGAAGAAACAGAAGCTTCTGCAAGAGAAGAGGCTTATGGGTCGGCCAAAATCAGAGTTTAACATTCCTTCTAGTTACAGTGTAGAAGTTTAGAAGCTTAGAAGCTTAGAAGAGGTTTTGCTTATGAATCCTTTTCTCTTTCCAATTTATTTGTTAAGTTCCAATCTAAGCATATATGAGTTATTAAAGGAGTGTGATGTTTAGTTGTATTGATCATATTTCTTAATTGGAATTGGAATTATAATTTTTGAATTATGGAATTTTAATTTTTTTTTTTTGTTTTGTTTTTATTGGTAGTATCAAATCAGTCTATAAATTACGACTGATAGTGGGAGTCACATATCAGTCGCTAAATTGCGACTGATAGTGGGAGTCACATATTAGTCGCTAAGTTGCGACTGATAGTGGGAGTCACATATTAGTCGCAATTTAGAGACTGTTTTGCGACCACTTTATTTAGCGACCAAATATTTGCGAGTACTTTATTTGGTCCCAAAATGGTCGCAAATGAGTCATTTGCGACCATTTTGGGACTCTTTTGGGGGTCGCAAAAACTGTGTTTTCTTGTAGTGCCTTGGATCTTCTCAGCGTAAACCAACTGCGTCGCCCGCAGAGTGTTGATCTCGGAGTGGGCGGTGTTTAACTCGTTCTGCAACTGAACCGGATCGTCCAAAGGATGAGTTGAGTAAGACGAGCCGACAGCACTATCTCGGATCGATCACATCCCTAAAACTCTGCCCTTTTTCTTCGGGGCAACCTAAAAAAAAGAAACGTTAAATTTATTACAAAATCATTCGGTAATATTAAAATTTGATTATTATTACCTCTTCGTATATCTCGTCCATTTGGGCTGTCATCAAAACCGCAGTGGATTGGACCGAGCTACCGCCAGGTGATAGCTGCTGAGAGAGCTGAGTTTGACGGTCGGCGATCTTCTCCATAGCGTCATTGTAGACCTTCTCCGCTCGAGGATTCACAAAAAAACCATCTTTCTTTTTGTGAGTTTCCTCAAAAACTTTGGTCATTGGAGGAAGTTCGCCTCCGTTAGCCTAACAAAACGACATTCAAAAATAAAAATTGAACGGTAAATAGTTAATTTTAATTAATAACAAAATCAGAAAAATTGAAATTAACCAAATAAATCTTACCAATTCAAGGCGTCTTTTCGCAAAAGACGTTTGACCCGATGTATGTGGGAGAACCGCCAAAAGACCGGCTGGACCGACAGTGTTCTGAGAAGCCGAACACTTAGCGGCCACTTCCTGCGAGTGCGGATCTATCCAGTAGGTTTTCAAGCCGTTCCAAACTTTGGAAGCCATGTATGTGGGCTTCGCCATAACGCCATCAACCTCCCACTTCCTCTTCCAATCGGAGACGGTATTGTTGAGCCGAAGTTTTGCCTTCTCTTTAAACTGCGTCTTCACCATCTCGTTGATCCCAATGTCCCAATGCCATTTTTGCTATAAAAAAGTAAAATAAAATTAGAAATGATTTAAAAATAGATATAATTAATTCGATAAAAATAAATAATTTAAAAAAAAAAATGACCGCAAAACATTTGAACCACCTTTTGACAACGTCGTCCGGAACCGCAGTCCAATTGCGGTGAGGCTCCATGAAATATGATTTAATGGTCTCAGACACACTCCGTCCGACTTTATTATCTTCTTTAAACCTGAGAAAAAAAAACTATAATTATTAGTAAAAAAAATAATCTAAAAAAATAAAATTATTAAAATATATTTACGTACCAAAATGTGTTCGGCGGCCGTCGCGGATCTAACCGGGGTAAGGCATCATAACCCGGCGCACGCAAAAAATCCTCGACCGTGTATTCCGCATACAACATAGGGGGTCGAGGTGCTGCTGCAGGTGCAGCTGGCGGCGACGGCGCTGGTGCGGAATCATGAGAATCCGAAACCGCGGATGGTGTGGCAGAAGAAGATGGACCCTCTGAATTAGCACTCGGTCCCATCCCCGGAGTCAGAAACTGGCGATAATGTGTCTTATGTGGCCCCATATATATAAACAAAAATTAAATAAAATTAATTAATAACAAAATCATATAATTCCAATCATATTTAATATCAATCCTATCTAATAATTACAATCCTATCTAATAAATTACAATCCTATCTAATAATTACAATCTTATATATTATCTAATTCAAATCTAATAATTAATTATCTAATTCTAATCTATTAATTATCTAATTCTAATCTAATTTAATTACTAAAAAAAAAACATATCTTGAGAGAGATTGTAGAGGGAGAGAGCTTTGTAGAGAGAGAGAGATTTGTGAGATTATGAAGATGGAAGGAAAATCTGGGGTCGTTTATATAGATTTTGTAACCGTCGTAATTCCGTCGTAATTTGCCATCGGATTTACGACGGATCCGTCGTAAATAAGTCGTAATATCGAAATCGATAATTCAACCACTCAGATCACGCGGCAATTTTTCCAACACGCGGTAAATTTAATGTTTTTTGTTACGACGATTTTACGACGGATCCGTCGTAAAATCGCCGTAACTTACCATCGACATTACGACGATTTCTAAGAAATCTATATCCTAAACCCTAAATTAGAATTTACAAATCCGTCGTGTATTAACGAAGTATATTTGTGCATCCAAGACTTCTCAAAGTAAACAATAAATTCAATAACGACGATTGAATATAATATATGGAAAATTTCCTTATCTTACATAATAATGTATAGCATTCCTTCTTATAAGTTTATTCGAAACATGGATGATGTATATAATGTAATTGATTTTTCTGATACGGGTAATATTTTTATACAATGAGTAAAGAACTTATGTAAAACAAGCTAAACGATGAAAAACCAAACCTATACAACATATTTTAACCCTAAACCCTAAACCCTAAATTGGGTATTAAGACGGAATTACGACGATTTAAGACATAATCGTCGTACTTTCGTCGTAATACTCTTAACCGGGAATTCAAATTACACGGTTAAAGGGTTACGACGACATTACGACGAGTTTGTCTTAAATCGTCGTAATTCCGTCGTAATACCCTTAACCAGGAATTCAAATTACATGGTTAAAGGGTTACGACGAAATTACGACGATTATGTCTTAAATCGTCGTAATTCCGTCGTAATACCCTTAATACAGAGACAATCGGAGATGAGATCGAAAGGACTCTCGAGAGTTCTAATATTATTCAAACCATAAAATTCTAGGGTTTGGGTAATATTCGACCTCTGGGAATCCTTACGATCCCATCTCCGATTATCTCTGGTCATTTTTCGACAATTAATTCATATTCGGTATTTTAATTATACAAATTAAGCAATTACAAAAAGTAAATCCACTCAGATTAATCATCATCTTCGTCGGGTTCCTCATCTTCATTGGGTCCATCATCTTCAGGTTCATCATCATCGTCACTCTCTTCAAACTCATCGGAATCACCTTCTTCTTCTGTGTCGTCATGTAGATATTTCGGGGATCAATTAGAAGAACGTTGTCCGTAATCTCTGGTTCTGTAATGTGACGGCACGAATCTTGTTGCGTTGGAAGATCGTCAACACCAACAATTTTACCCCTTGGAGCTATTTTAATAACCGATAACCATGTGGGCCCAGTGGTTCAAACTCGCGGATATGGAACGAACGTTACTTGTTCTGCTTGTGATGCTAGGATAAATGGTTCAAACTTGTTGTATCTTCGTGATTTGTTGACGTCGACCACACCAAATTTGTTAATTCGCACCCCTGGACCGACTGTTGGATCGAACCAATCACATTTGAAGAGAACGCATTTCATACTAACCAAGTCGGGGTACACCACTTCGATTATTTCCTGCAATACCATATAAAAATCTATTTCACCCCTAACACATACTCCGTAGTTGGTAGTTGCCCGACGAACGCCGTACTTGTATGTATGAAACACATAACCACGGGTGAAATACATGGGTGCAGTCGTTATCTTCCCGATGGGGCCTTGAAGTAACTCATGAAACCATATTGGATATGCGAGGTCGCCATGATCCACCTATAAAAGGTATATTGATAAGTGTGCATGTTAGATATATTGAGTATCGATCTAATGAAATTAATGAAATATTTATAACTATATATTAACTTACTTGCGTCTTCAACCACTGAGCAATGTGACGATCTTTACGATCGTTTATTTCATCATCTGAAACGCCTTCAATGCATTCTCGTACATGGGTAACAAATAAGCTACAAAATATATATACATTGAAATTAACATCTTTATTTATATTAATTAATATGTAATGAACTATATATAATTGATTAGTGTATAATTAATAAATAGTTACGTGTTACCTCTCGTAAGGACTCACTTCCTCGCAATTTAGGAGGATGTATGTATGTGCGATGTGCCTGTCATTCTCGTTAGACCACCAAACTTCCTTCAATTTTCCACTAAGACGACCAATTGGTGAGAACATGTCTGGGACACCCTCTACTGCATAAGTTCTTCCCACACCACCATCATCATATCGTCGGGGAGCCCGTTTGCGTGTGCGAACTTTTGTAGCGAAATAGTATGAAGTGAAGTGTGAAGTTTCTTCTGTCAAACTTCCCGCAACAATTGATCCTTCAACCCTTGCTAGATTTTTTGCCTTTCCCTTTAAATGTTTCATGAAGCGCTCGAATGGGTACATCCACCTAAACTGAACAGGGCCGCCTAGTTCTGCTTCGTGAGGGAGATGAATGTGAAGATGTTCCATAACATCAAAAAACGCCGGCGGGAATATCTTCTCCAAATTGCACAACAATATTGGAATATTAGTAGACAGTTGTGCAATTACTTCTTCTGACAACGTTCGTGTACTAAGATCCCTGGAAAACGTTCCGATGCCTGCACAATCAAAATTAAATTATATATTGTAATATTTGAACATATATAATTAATTAATCTCAACAATTTTATATCTGATGAATTAAATATCTTACCTCCAATTGCTTCATGAACGTTTCCTGGAAGGAGTTCGGCAAATGCGAAAGAAAGTAATCGTTGCATAAACACGTGGCAGTCATGACTCTTCATCCCTGAAAACTTTTGTCCTTTCTCAACAGATTTAGCAAGATTGGATACGTACCCATCAGGAAACTTCACGTCAGATGAAACCCAATTGAACAACGATGCCTTTTCTTCTGCACCCAATCGAAATATAGGAACTGGTGATTTCCCATTGCTCATTATATGCAACTCATTTCTGTTGCAAATATCCGGCAAGTCCAACCTTGACTTTCCGCTGTCTTTGGTTCTTCCTTTCACGTTTAACATTGTATGCATGATGTTATAAAAAAAAAATTTCTCAATGTGCATGACATCAAGATTGTGTCTTAGCAGATGATCTTTCCAGTACATAATTTCCCAAAAAATGTTTTTCTTGTGCCAATTGTGATTGACCCAGTATCCATCAGGCATATTAACTGGAGTGTGCCAATTTCCCCCACGATTCACCGTTTCTAGTCCCCCAAAATGATCTATTTGCGCTTCTAAATCTTCCCCAGATAGATACATTGGTGGGGGACACGCACGATTTTGTTCTTCCTAAACAACCGCTTGTTTCTCCTATATGGATGGTTGATTGGTAAAAACCGGCGGTGACAATCAAACCAACATGTTTTTCGACCATGTTTCAGCTGAAACGCATCTGTCCGATCGAGGCAATAAGGACAAGATAACCTCCATGCGTCGTCTAACCTGATAGCATTCCGTATGCAGGGAAGTCGCTTATTGTCCACATAAGCACCGCACGCATAGTAAAAATTTTTTTCCTCGAACAGTCATATGTACGAACTCCTGCAGACCACAACTGTTTCAACTCATGTATGAGAGGCTGCAAAAACACATCAAGGGACCGCTTCAGATGATTGGGACCAAGGACTAAAATACTCAGGAATAGAAATTCCCCTTGCATGCACATATCTGGGAGAAGGTTATAAGGCGTTACGATAACTGGCCACAAATTATATTGCCTACCAGACATACCAAATGGACTAAATCCATCAGTGCAAAGACCAAGATACACATTTCGCTTAGAGTTAGCAAAGTCGGGGTGTACTGTGTTAAAGTGTTTCCAAGCTTTAGCATCTGACGGGTGAGTCACTTCTCCTTCTCTCTGTGAATGTTATGCATGTCACCTCATCGATGCAGCTGTCCTTTCAGATTGATACAATCGTTTCAACCTATTAGTTATAGGAAGATACCACATCCGTTGGTACGGTATCTTACTACGCCTAGAAGTTTGCGGCCTAAATCTCGGTTTTTGGAAAAATTGACATTCCTGCAGCTTATCATCATCTTTCCAAAAAAACATACAATTGTCAACACATACATCTATCATCTCAGAAGGCAACCCAAGACTAAACACCAACTTCTGAATCTCATAATATGTTTCGGCAGCCAAATTATCCTCTGGCAAATACTCTTTAATAAGATCAGTCCAATCATCCATGCAAACCTCAGCTAAGTTATGATCCGTTTTAATTGTCATCATCCTAGCTGCTAACGACAATTTAGACTGACCTTCTCTACATCCATCGTAGAATGGCTCATTTGCAGTGTTTAGTATATCATAAAATCGCTTCGCATCTACGTTGGGTTCCTCAATGGTACTATTATCAGCATTTGTTTCATGAAATGCATCATTAACCATAGCATGCATCCTATCATGATCTTGACCCTGATCAAATTGATGTTGACCATGATGATAACTACCCTGATAATTTGATTCATCAAAATCTACTTGCCCTTGATAATTACTACCACTATGATCAACTGCTTGACTCCTTTCAAAACCCTCTCCATGTTGATACCAAACATAATATTGCGGCATAAACCCTCTATTTAGTAAATGCTTCCACACCGTCTCAATAAAAATATCTCGTATTCTTGCATTTACGACAAGGACAGAAGATTTTACCGCTTTTCAGGGTTGTTTGCATATTTCCGGCCTGATACAAGAATATTTCAAGCCCCTCTTTGAATTCTTTCGTCAACACTCCCTCCGAATCCTTTTGCGTATACATCCATCTTCGTAGATCGTATATAGACATTTTATAAAAAAGATTTTATAGTGTTTTTTTTTATTAGTGGTTTTTTTTTGTTATAAACTTTCAATTGATGCGAGGATGTATTTATAGAATTTTTTTCAGATTTACAACGGATTTACAACGGATTTACGATGTAAATTCGATGTAAATTTGTTAGGTAAACCTATAGAAAAACGTGTGCTACCAAACTAGAAACTATCGATGTGAAGTCGTCGGTAATATAAATCGTTGTAAATTCGATGTAAAATTACATCGAGTTTACAACGTAAAATGCGAGAGTCATATTCGTCGTAAATTCGATGTAATTTTACATCGAATTTACAACGATTTATTATGTCGTCGTATAATCGTCGTAAACGTACGACGATATTACGATGACAAGTATTTACGACGAAGTTACATCGAACACAAATTTCGTCGTAAAACCGTAGTAAACGCGATGTAACGTTACATCGATTTAAAATCGTCGTAAATTTTTGTTGGAAATAGGCAGTTTTCTTGTAGTGTGTGTTTTGTAAACCTTAGTGGCTTCGTTTTTGTTTGGATTCAATTTGTTGTGCAAAACCTTTTCTCGGCTTCCTCTTATTGTCTTATTGATGAAACATGGATTCATTTTTTACGAATCACAGAGTTTCACATTTACAAGCGAGTTTGCTTTTTTTCATACGAGAGAATTTGGTTTCTGCAACTCCTAAAACCATGAGTATCTTCTGTTAGAACCAAGGAATGAGGTGGTTGCACAACGGAATCGTCTGTGCAACACAAGATACTGGCATTAAAGACACCACGTTTAAATAGAAGGTGTGACGTGGAAAAGGATCATTGGGCCTAGAGACATAAGAGATACTAGTACAGAGAATCTCAATATCGACAAAAAGGAAGATTTGGAGATATCCTCAAGATATTATCAACTAGAGGAGTTGGAGAATATAAGGGAAGCGGAGGACCCGCTAGGTTGATTATCGAAGCAGATACGTCGTGTGGAACGTGCTCAAGAGGTTTTGGTGTGAGAACAGAGAGTTCTTGAATTGATCGAAATTTAGAACGGGAGAAAAGAGTTTTCAAGGGTTCAAGGGTTTTTGGGTAGATTAGAAATTGGTGAGTGGCAAGTCAAGTTGTGACGTTGCGTAAATCTGATTAAACAACTTGTAAGAAGTTTGTTTAAGTGATTTCTAATAAAGCAAATAGAGAATTTGCAGAATCTGTTCAATTGTTCTTTGTTATCTTGTGTTCTTGGTTTTACAATTGGTATCAGAGAGGGACACCTAGCCGAAGGAGTACGCTTCGAACACAGGTGAGATCCTGAGAAGAACATGGAGACATCGATAGCCGTTCGTAGAACTCTTATGCTCGATGAGAGCAATTTTGGTCACTGGAAGGTGCGCATGAAGCAGAGAATCAGGGTGATAGATGAAGACGCTTGGACCGCTGTGGAATCTGGTTGGGAAGAACCATTTATCCTTGATAATAAGGGAGAAAAACGACCTAAGCCCAAAGATAAATGGACTGAGGTTGAAAAGGAAGCTTCGAAGTTTAACTCGAAGGCCTTCAGCAAAATTTTCACTGCGATTGATGCAGAGAAGTTTAAACTGGTTCAGGGATGTACTGCGGCTAATGATGCTTGGGAGGTCCTTGTAAACTTCTATGAAGGAACGTCAAGTGTGAAGAGGACAAGGTTGGATCACTTAGCGTCTCAATTTGAAAATCTTCGAATGGGAAGTGATGAATCCATCTCAAATTTTGGATCCAAACTCAGCTCTATAGCAAATGAAGCATCGGTGCTTGGAAAAACTTATAAGGATAAGAAGCTGGTCAAAAAGATGTTGAGATGCCTACCTCCAAAGTATGGAGCTCAAAAGGCTGTTCTAAAGATGGCTATGAACACCGAAGACATGAAAATTTCTCAATTGCTGGGAATGTTGAAAGCTAAGGAGATAGAGGCAGCTGCACACCAACCTAAGATTGTCAAAGATTTAGCGTTTGTTTCAGATCATAATACAGACAGGATTCAGAAGCTCGAAGAAAAATTGAATCACAAATTTGAGGAAAGCATGGGTTCGATGGCAAGAAACTTCAAAAAGGCACTTAGGAGAATTGAAAAATGTCAGATTATGTCTACTTCGAGGCCTTAAGGTAATGATGCTGAAAGAAATTCCAGTAGAGCACCAAGGGTTGAGGCTGGAAAACAAACTAGAAGACATGATATGCGATGTCATGAATGTGAAGGGCAATGACACTTCAAATCTGAGTGTCCTCTAGCCAAGTGTAAGGAGTTGAGGTGCCATGAATGAAAGGGATTTGGACACATGAAGTCGGAGTGCCCTAGCCTGCAAAAACGTAATGATAGATCGTTGTTGAGTTTCAGTGACACATAATCAGATGTGAGTGAAGATGAAGGTAATCTAATGAACTTTGTGGCACTCGTTGGAGAAAAATCTGATACGGAATCAGATGCAGATTATGAATCAGATGAAGACGGTGAAGTTGATGCAAAGGTTGAGTATCGGTTGCTATATGATAATTGGGTTAAGTTGAGCTATGAGAACCTGCAGTTACTGAAAGACAAAGCGATTTTGGAAGCAAAAGTCAATATTCTTGAGCTTGAAAGCAAACCAACCAGGGAGAGTTTCAATGGTAGTATATCAGATGCAGCAGTTGTGTTACACGATGTCATCTGTGTCACACGCCGACTTAGAATCTAATCAAAAGGAGATAAAACGGGAAATTGCAGTTTGCCTCAAGGAGTCAGATAATTCTGAAAAGAAAGACGAGTTAGACAAGGAGAAAGCTGAAGTGTTGAAGGATGATGCAGCTGATGTTGAGGTTTCTGATGATGCTGAGAATAGAGAAAAGTCAGAAAAGGAGAGCTTAAAAGTTTTAGAATTGGAAGTCAAAATGGTTAAGATGCAGGAACTGCTTGCTCAAGAGAAAGAAAAGAGCAGTCGTCTTGAACATGATTTGTCTTAGAATTACAAGAAAATCATAATGTTGAACAATGGAACTAACAAGTTAGATCACTTGCTGACAATGGGAAAAACTGATAAGCAGAATTGGGGACTGGGCTTTAATGGTCGTGATCAGCCAAGTCAGAGTTATGTGGAACCAAGTTATCAAAACATGAATACATTTGTTCAAGGTAAACACAATAGGGAAAAGGAAGGTAAAAACATCCAGGTGGAAATAAGAAAGATCGATATTCCAAAACATTAGAGGATGACACCAAAGAGAGAAGTCATCAAGCCAAGAAAAGCCTGTTATTTTTGCGAGAAGAGTGGGGACATTATGAAGAACTGTTTTGAGCTGAAAAAGAAATCAGGGAGGTGTGAAGTAACAACAACTGTCACATCGAGAGAAAACACTATGGGAAGGTATGGATAGCAAAGAAGTATTTGTACCTTACACAGTCAGCTGAGAACAAGATGAGAGTGATGCAGAGATCAGAAGAGATGAAACCTGAGAAAACTGCAGGAGGATGTGTTGCACAAGACGATATTGTGTGCAATCTTGTTATTACAGAAATCGATGAACTTCTGGACGTGAGTGATGAAGACAGAGATGAAGGAACAACAATCAGTAATGCTGCATTCACATCCACCACAACACAAAACAACGTCCCTTGGTATTTCAATAGCGGATGCTCTAGGCATAGGACTGGAAATCAAAAGATCTTGAATAGTGTGTTTGAGGACAAGGTTTATGCTACGGTGGAAGAAGTGACACAAGAAGGAGTTGTGTTACACAAGCAGAGCCCATAAATTTCTATGAGAAAAGATGATGAAATAAATGATGAACAAACCCTTGGGAAGGATGACTGTGAACCAAGAAATCTGGTGACACAGTTCAAGATACAGACAAGCAAGGAAGCTAGAACCCCAATGAGTACCACTGCCAAGTTTTCAAGGGATACAGAGGGAATAAAAGTTGATGAACGTTTTCCTTGTGCTTTTCGTGTTGTTTTTTTTCTGAGAGTGCACTCAATCAAGGGGAGAATAGGAGGACTGAGGGAATCCAGACGGAGAGAGTGGAGAAGAGAAACTGAGGATGCAAGAAGCTTGAGGTGTCACACTCAGACAAAAAAGGGGAGATTGTTAGCACCAAGGAATGAGCTGGTTGCACAACGGAATCGTCTGTGCAACACAAGATACTGGAACTAAAGACATCACGGTAAAAATAGAAGGTGTGACGTGGCAAAAGATCATTGGGCCTAGCGACACAAGAGATACTAGTACATAGAATCTCAATATCGACAAAAAGGAAGATTTGGAGATATCCTCAATATATTCTCAACTAGAGGAGTTGGAGAATATAAGGGAAGCGGAGGTGCCGCTAGGTTGATTATCGAAACAGAGACGTCGTGTGGAACGTGCTCAAGAGGTTTTGGTGAGAGAACAGAGAGTTCTTGTGAGAACAGAGAGTTCTTGTATTGATCGAAATTTAGAACGGGAGAACAAGAGTGTTCAAGGGTTCAAGGGTTTTTGGGTAGATTAGAACTTGGTCAGTGGCAAGTCAAGTTGTGACGTTGCGTAAATCCGATTAAACAATTTGTAAGAAATTTGTTTAAGTGATTTCTAATAAAGAAATTAGAGAATTTACATAATCTGTTCAATTGTTCTTTGTTGTCTTGTGTTCTTGGTTTTACATCTTCTGTTCCCGAGCTATATTAAACAAAGATAGTTACAAATAAGTCATGCTTTTCATCATGTTATTTAGGTACGTGAACCAAGATATTTGCTTAGAAGTAATGAGAAAGTGATATATCTGAAATATAAATCCATCTCACAAACTCCATATATATATATATATATTACAAACTCCATCCACTACAAGAAAACATGCGATTTGCGATGGCAAAATCTGTAGCAATTTCGTCGCAAATCATGTATAGCGACGGAATTGCAAGGACCATCAATCCCGCGCAAATCACTCGTCGCAAATCAAAACGCCTCGCAAGTCCCTCGCAAAATTTGTGAGGGATAGTTTCCGTCGCAAATTTGCGTGGGATACAAACAGTGGCCAAGTCGTCGCAAAATTTGCGATGGATTTACGAATACAAAGGTGGTCACAAATATTTCGTTGCAAACTCGTAGCAGATTGTTGGTGCTGAGAAGTCGCAAATCCCTCGCAAATTTGCAAGGGAATAGCGAGGGTATTTTCTTATGCAAATATTTGCGAGGGAATTGCGAGGATCATAACATTCGCCTCGCAACTCCCTAGCAAATATTTGCGAGGGAATTGCTACGGATCCTCACAAATCCCTCGCAAATTTATAATTTTTTAATTTATAATTTTAAATAATTTAATTTTAAAATAAAAAGAAAATCCGAAATTTCAATAGCTATTTAAAATTTATAATTAAATTATAATATTTGAAATTCAAAACAAAATAAAATACGTAATTGTTCTAAATAAAACAAAAAGAAATTAAAATGTTTCCGACAGTCCGGTTCCCGTTCCCGAAGAAGGGTTGATTCCGGTTCCGGTTCCCGAAGAAGGGCTGGTTCCCGAGGAGTTACGGCTTTGGCGAAGCAGAGATGCCAAAGTCGGATCCTTCTCGGCAAAATAGTCGATGACAACATCATAGGAATTCATCTTCTCATACTGAGTCGCTATCAACTCGGCCTGAGATGCTATGATTTGCTTTAGATATGTCGGATCGTCATGGGATCGAGGTGAAGCCAAAGTAGTAGTAGCTTCAATTCTGCGATTGCAGTGAACCGACTCCGTAAATTCTCCTTTTTTTTGCGGGGAGTGACCTAAAAAAGAAAAAAATATCTATATGATAAATATTTTTAAAAATATTTAAATAGAAAACAACAACTTAATTTTTAAATACTTACCTCGGCAAAAATCGTGTTCTTCACAGCATGAGTAAGTCTGCCATATGCAGTGCTCTCTAGATAATCACTATCGACTTGCTGAGACAACTCTTGGAGCCTCGAGGTGACATCGTTGTCGATCTTCTCCGAGCGTCCATTGATAAAAGATCCAACCGCTTTCCGTTTTGTCTCCTCGAGAACCGCTAACAAATCCGGAACAGATTCTCCGGTCTTTGCAGTTTTAAAAAAAATTCATAAAATCATATATAGGATTAAATTAAATTACGAAGGAAGGATTTAAATAGAGAAAGAAAAAACTTACTATCTTTCGGGCCCGGGCTTTATATGAGGTCTGTCCGGAACGATGCTTATAAGGCATGTAGCCATCAGGATCGGAGTATCGGGCCGCCCGACTATTGGCACTCTTCTTCTCGCTCTCCGGATCCAGCCAATATCGAACAAGACCGTCCCAAACCTCCGGATCAAGCCACTTAGGCTTCGTCTCATTGCCTTTAATCTTCCACTTTTCTTTCCACCGTCCAATCTGGCCGCACATGCGAGCCTTCAACTTCTTCTCAAACTGTTTGCGGACCGTCGCGTTAATCGCAAAATCCCAAAGAAATTTTTGCTATGAAAAAAAAAGTTAAAGTCATAGAAAATAATATTAAATAATGAATTTAAAAGTGATAAAATTTAGAAAACTTACAGCAAACGATTTATACCACCGTTCAATGATATAGTCCGATGTTTGCGAGTAATTGGCATGAGGTTCTTTGAAATCTCTTTCAAAGATCGCTCGGATCTGAGCAGCCACAACTCCGTCATCAGCAAACCTAAAATAAGAAAAAAATCGAAAATTAAAAATGAAATGATTGTAATTGTAAACAAAAACATATATAAGTTAGAAAAAAAATTATACCATAAAGTTCTTGGAGGACGGTCTGGATCGAGCCGTGGTAGACGATAATGATCGGAACTATCGAGAACCTGATGTATCGCAATAGCAATGGGGACTTCCGGTGCGGGGGCAGCCAATGCAGCGAGGGGGGGTGTAGGCACTGGCTGCTCGGTCTCATGAATTGCAGAAGTCGTGCCACCCTTCTGCAAATTGGAATTGGTTTCAATAACAGGAGGAGTAGATGTAGTACCCCTCGAAAGAAATCGAGTGTAATCGTTAATTCGAAATCCCGACATCTGCAAAAAAAAAATATAATTTTTTTATTAAATTGACTATAAAAATTATTATAATTTACAAATTACAAAATTAAATCCAAAATTTGAGAGATCCATCGCAGATTGGGTGGGCCAATCATATTTCGCGGTTTAATTTGGGCTAAAGTTTCGTGGAAATTTTCAATTTTCCGACCAAAAATTCAAAAAAAATTCACTTTGTGATGGAATTGCGACGGCTCCCTCGCTAGTCTCTCGTAAAATTAGTGATGGATCTGCGAGGAATCCCTTGCAAATCCCTCAAAATTTATTGATAAATTGTTTTAAAAAAAAATACTAAGGGTTTAGGGTTTAGGGATACATATAACAAATTATCGGAGTTCACTACGCTTATAAGAGTCTTGGCCATCATCAATCTTGTCGAAATCATCCGATTCTGCTACTACGACCGATTCATTTAAGAAGTCTTATACTTCTCTATTAATTAGCATAAACAACATGTAAGGATATCTTACGTTTATTTTATTAGGAAGAAGACTTCTCCAAATCTTTGGTGGTGTGTCGCCACATCATCAACTAACTTTAGAAATACGGCCTCTTGGATTCACTTTTATCACCGATAACCACGTGTCACGTCTTTTCCGATCTCGAATATAAAGAATATAATATTGCAAGGGACTTGCAAGTATCTTGCTAGAGATCCCTCACAAATCCCTAGCAAATTTGCGATGGAATTGAGAGGAATCCCTTGCAAATCCATCGCAAATAATTGATAAATTGTTTAAAAAAAATATTAAGAGTTTAGGGTTACATATAACAAATTATCGGAGTTCACTATGCTTATAAGAGTCTTGGCCATCATCAATCTTTTCAAAATCATCCGATTCTGCTACTACGACCGATTCATTTAAGAAGTCTTATACTTCTCTAATAATTAGCATAAACAACATGTAAGAATATCTTACGTTCATTTTATTAGGACATAGACTTTTCCAAATCTTTGGTGGTGCGTCGTCAAATCATCAACTAACTTTAGAAATACGGCCTCTTGGATTCACTTTTATCACTGATAACCACATGTCACATCTTTTTTTCGATCTCGAATATAAGTAATGTAATATTGCGAGGAACTTGCAAGTATCTTGCTAGGGATCCCTCGCAATTCCCTTGCAAATTTGCGATGGAATTGAGAGGAATCCCTCCAAATCCCTTGCAAATCTAGATTTAAAAAAAACATTAAAGTACATATAACAAATTATTCGGATTCGTTTTCATATTCATTTTCTGACATATAGGAGTGCTCACTATGCTCATCAGTGTCTTCTCCCCTATCGGTCTCCTCGAACTTGTCAGATCCGGCTGCATCTTCACTCGAATCATCCACGATGTCTTCTACTTCTCTGTTTTGTGGATCAATATGTATGATATCTTCTGTTGATTCGACTGCGATGGAGACTTCTCCAGCTCTTTCATTTTGCATAGCCACATCATCAACTAACCCAATTATACGGCCTCTTGGGTTCACTTGTATCACCGATAACCACGTCTCACTTCTTTGCTTAATATGAGGATATGGAGTGAAACACACTTGTTCTGCTTGAAGGGCTAGGATGAAGGGTTCAAACTTGGAAAAACGTCTGTTTGCCTTGACATCGATCACCCCTAAGTTGTTTGCGCGGACCCCTCGACCGACCGTTGGATCGTACCAATCACATTTGAATAAAATGCATTTCAAACCGATAATTCCTGGATATGTGACTTCTATAATTTTTTGCAAGACACCGTAGTAGTCTTTTTCACCTTGCACATGGATTCCATAATTTGCGGTTGACCTCCGGGAGCCATGCTTATATGTATGAAATGTGTATCCGCGAGTGAAGTACATTGGGGCAGTAGTGATCTTCGCAATTGGTTTTTGAACAACCTTGTGCAACCATAGTGGCAAGGGCTGGTTTCCACATCCATTCATTACCTACATATATATTATTTGAATAACAATTAATTTTAACAAATTATGTTAAAAATTTACGGGAATAGATAGATCATATATATCTTACATAGTATTTTAACAATCCAGCAAAATCACATTCTTTGTACTTCTCATAATCTTTTTCAAGTAAACCGGGATAGGCTTCTCGGATCTACATGTCGAATATGCTGCAATAAATATTTTTGAAATTAATTAAACAACGAGTCATATATTATATATATGGATCGAGAGTATTTTGGAAAAGTACTCATCAAATAAATGTATGTTAATTGCAGCTAATTAATACCTCTCAAACGGTTGCACACCATCACAATTTTGCAATATATAATTGTGAGCTGCACAACAATGTCCATGGTCTTCCCACCAAACTTCTTTCAACTTTCCAGCAAGTCTCCCTATCTGGGCGAAGATATCCGAGACATCAACGTCATACGTAGATGCAACCCCTCCATCGTCATATCTTCTAGGATCATTTTTTTTTTTCGTTCTGACGGTTGGGCTAAAGTAGCATGACGTGAAGTGAGATGTTTCCTCGGTCAAACTACTTGCAACGATCGAACCCTCCACTCTTGCAAGATTTTTGGCCTTTCCTTTCAGATGTCCCATGAATTGCTCGAATGGGTACATCCATCGAAATTGCACGGGCTCCCCAAGAGCTGCTTCATGTGGTAGGTGGATTGGGAGATGTTCCATCACGTCAAAAAATGAAGGTGGAAATTTTTTTTGCCAAATTACAGAGCAAAACAAGGATATTATTGAGTAACTGCGCTATGCCGTCCTCTGTCATTGTTCGGTGCATAGATCTCTGAAAAATGCTCCAATGCTTACCAATAATATAATTAATTAAATAAGAATATAATAATATTTCTAAATATTTCTAAAATATACATATTTGAATACTTGTTTACCCGCAATTGCTTCATGAACAGCTGTCGGTAAGAACTCGAGTAATGCAAATGGTAGTAGTCGCTCCATGAATACATGGCAATCGTGGCTCTTCATACCGGATATTGGACACGTATCCATCAGGAAACTTTACTTCTGAACCAACCCAGTCAAACAACGCCCGTTTCGCATCCCAATATAATATTTTTCCGTCCTGTGTAATATGCAACTCGCTTCTTACGCGTATTTCGGCCAAGTCCAACCTTGATTTCATATTGTCTTTACTCTTTCCCTTTCCCTGCACATTCATGATGTTATCAGAAAAAAAAAATTCGATGTGCATAACATCAAGGTTATGCAGTAATAAGAGATCCTTCCAATATGGGAGTTCCAAAAAAAGTTTTTTTGTGCCAATTGTGAGAAACGTTATATCCGTCAGGCATGTTTGCCTTAGTGTGCCAATTGCCCTCACGTGTACATGTTTCTTGAGCACCGTAATAATCAATCTGCTCAAACAAATCATTCCCTGAAAGATAGACTTGGGGGGGGGGGGGGGGGGAAGCACCCCNCACGCACAACCTTGTTCTTCCTAAAAAACTTCTTGTTCTTTCGGTACGGATGATGCATGGGAAGAAACCGACAATGACAGTCAAACCAACATGGTTTCCTTCCATGCTTGAGCTGAAAGGCGTATGACCGATCAAGACAATATGGACAAGATAACCTTTCATGCGTAGTCCACCCCAATAACATTCCATAGGCCGGGAGTCACTAATGGTACAATAGCACAACACGCATCTTGAAGTTCCTTTGTTGCGAATAATCGAATGTGTGAATACCTGTATACCACAACTGTTTCAACTCACGAATCAAAGGTTGCATGAATACATCAAGGGATCGGTTCAGATGCTTAGGACCGTGCACTAGAATACTCATGAAAAAAAATTTCCGTTGCATGCACAGTTTTGGAGGAAGATTGTATGGCGTAAATATGACAGGCCATAGAGAATATTGTCTCCCAGACATACCAAATGGAATAAATCCATATGTGCATAAGCCAAGATAGCCATTCCTTCTCTCGTTAGAAAAGTCTGAATGTACAGTCTGAAAGTGTTTCCACGCTTTTGCATCTGACGGATGTGTAACCTCCCCACCCTCTATGGTATGTTGTGCATGCCATATCATTGCCACATATGTCCTTTATGATTGGTATAACCGTTTCAATCTATCGGTGATTGGCAAGTACCACATACGTTGGTATGCAACGCGGTCCTTCCAGTAGTTGGTTGATATCTCGGCTTCCCACAAAATCGACATTCCTGCAACTTATCATCATATTTCCAGAGAATCATGCAATTGTCAATGCATACATCAATCATTTCTGATGGTAACCCAAAAACCGCGACCAACCTCTGTATTTCATAGCAACTCTCAGCGGAAAGATTATATTATGGCAAATACTCTTTAATTAGCTCAGCCCATGGATCCATGCAAATCTCATTTAGGTTATGATCAAATTTTAATTGTCAGCATCCTAGATGCCAATGACAGTTTAGACTGCCCTTCTCTACATCCATCGTAGATGGGCTGCTTCGCAGCGTCTAACATATCATAAAACCATTTTGCTTCTATGTTGGGTTCTTCCCTAGTATTATCATCAACAAATGCAGTTGTAGTTTCATGAAATGCATATGTAACCATATCATGAAACCTATTTCCATGTTGATACCCTTCATGATCAATATTTCCGAATAAATGATCATGGCCATAATTATAATTAGCATAATTATAACTAGGTTGATCAACGCCATGACTCGTACTACTACTTCATGCATCAACAGTACTACAACCTTCCCCATGCGAAAACCAGATATAATAGTTTGGCTTAAATCCTCTATTGTATAGATGCCTCTTCACAGTATCAATTTCCAAATATTGGGTGTTCTTGCACTTTCTACATGGACATAAAATTTTACCGTCATGACTCGCACATGGTTGGCTTGTTGCCTTGTACATGAATGCTCGCAACTCGTCCTAAAACTCTTTCGTCACTTCACCCGTCCATGGATCTCTTTGATTGTACATCCATGATTGTACTGCGTATATTTCGTGCTCCGAAGACATTTTTTAAACACCCACCACTCAAAATCTATTTCTCCAATTTTTTTTTTGTTTGTTTGTGTTTGTTTGTGATGCTACGGAAATTTGCGACGGATTTGCTAGGGAAAAGCAATTTGCGAGGGATTCGCTACGGTTTTGCGACAGAAATTTACTTTTCCTTTAAAACATGTTCCATCTAAGTCCACGTACCTACCCTCGCAAATCCCTCGCAAATTTGCTAAAGAGGCAGGCCTCACAAAATTGCTACGAATTTGCGAGGGAAAATTATCCCTCGCAATATCGTCGCAAAACAGTAGCAAAGTCGTCGCAATTTGCGATGACAGAATCCCTCGCAAGCTATTAGCAAATCTGTAACAAATTTGCGAGGGAGTTTGTCCATCGCAAATTTCCCTTGCAAATCGCTAGTTTTCTTGCAGTGATCTTACAAAGTCCAACATTTAATATTCAAAATTACATGAAAATTAAATCCCCTTAAATCCATCAAATTACTAGAAGCTTAAATCCATGAAATTACTTCAACACACAAAGAGCTAACTATGCCCAAAATAATAGTAACAAGCTATCACAACAACTTTATACACAATCATAATCTTTAAGAAACGTATCTCTCCTACCATTTCCTTCACTTCTTTCTCACATCCTTGTATCTAGGTTTTCATTGCTTCCATCTCCTTCTCATAGCCATGAACTATGCTCTTCATGCCTTCTATATCCTTCTCAAAGCAATTGACCACGGCTTCACAAGTTCTTGTCTAAAGTTCTAAATTCCCTATTGTCTCCTTCATGTCTTCAATCTCCTCTACCATTGACTCGTCTGTCCATTTGAACAAATGGTAGTTCTCCTTGCATAAGATAAAACAGTTACTCAATTCATCTTCTCAATATAAAACGGTTACTCAATTCATCTTCTCAATTCATGTTCTCCTGTACCATTGACTCCTATGAAAAATCACATTACTATCAAGATAAATTCATTAATCAAGTATTATGTTTACCTTTTCCGACCCCTTTGGACAACAGTGAAATAGTCTTCCTGGATTTTTAGTGGTTCCTTTTATCAAAGAAGCTCCATACCTAGAAGCATTGAGCATACCTAATCTCCTACAAGAACACCACGATGCATACTTACACTAAACTCTGCAAATTTACCATCGAATTCCAATTTTACAATCTAAACATCACGAACTGAAAATTTTCCTTCTGCTTGCGAGTAATTTATTTTTCACAAGCTAATTCACAACAATATACCTACCTGAATTCGCCGAGGAAGCCTTCTGATTCGATGAAGTAGCCATTCTCTTCTGTTTTTGTCGGCCACCAAAACCCTAGTTCGCAATGTTCTTCCCCAAATTTCATGTCTGAGCTCTATTCGAAGAAGAAGACTCTTATGTCTTCAGATGTAATTTTTTTTTTGTAAATCATTAACCAATACGACGTCATTTTTTTTATAAAAAAATCTCAACTTTACTCAAAACGACATTGCATAGCTCTACAGTTCCAACGGGGACTCCAACCTGGCAATTGACACACCGGGATTACTCACGGCATGCGGGTTTTACCCTTTTTAACTAGGTCGCAAGTGTACAGCACACGCAGTAGTATTTAGGGATCGAATCCACGGGGCAGCATTATCTAATTTCTAACGAGTTCTAACTTATGTCTAGACAGAAACTATTTTATGGGTTTGTCACGGTCGTACCTAGAAAAATAAACTAAACTAAGCAATGAAAGTAAAACTAATCTAAGTGAACAGTAGCTAAGCGAATAATTATTTCGAGGTTGTAAATTAATAAACGAAGCGTTGGGAAATTGGGTATTCTCTAGGGTTCATGGCCGATTTTAACTAAGAATTTGCTAGGATTTCTAAAGCGACTTATTGTCATCTTTGGGTTCTTGAACTTGGAACACATATACTATGTGTAGTCTACTCTCGTATGACCTACACACCTACAACCTTAGTACTCGGACGGTAGCTTTCGTCTCACCCCGCGCAAAAGATTAGTGATTATACTCAAAAGTCGTTTACGCTCACAATTCCTCCACAAGTATACTTTCGAAATCTTGTGACGGTTTTGCTCGTCTACCCTAGGTCGAGCGATTATATTCAGTACTTTCGTAGCTCTAAAACACCTAATATCAGTTGCAATGAGATCAATCAAGCAAGCATGCATTAAACAAAAGGATAGAACGAAGAACCCTAACGGTATCCTAGTCTAAAAACTTAATCAAAAATCGAACCATGAGAGCCCTTTCAAACCCCTAAACCCAACAAGGAGATTACTCAGCCATAGCTGAGATAAATATATTCAATAAATTCAATAAAAACAGTATGTAAAAAAGGATGAAGAAAGTTTCTCTATCAAAGAACACAAATCCTTTGCTCCAAACCAAAAGAAAACAAGTGCACAAGTCGCAAGGGCTTCGCTTCTGCCTTCAAGCGTGATAAAATTTTTGTGTCTCTGTCTAAAAGACCTAAAACAAGTATTTATAGAGGTAATCTTTGTTTAGGGTTTGATGAGAAATGACGGTTTTGGCCTCGGGTGAAGAAACAAGTCGATTTGGTCGCGCTGGGTCCTGACCGCGGGTGTGTGCCTTCTGGGGGCGGCGAAACGTCTCTTGGCCGTGGCTGGAACTCTTTTAGGGGCGGCGAGATGGTGCTTCGCTGCGGCTGGGAGTCCTCCAGGCGCGGTGAGATTCTTCTTCGGGGCAGCTTCATTTACCTTCAGTGCTTCGGGTATATTTAAGGATCCAACCATTGGATTGTCTCCAATCCAATTTCATTTGAAAGCTGGTTGTCTCTACTTTGATGTGTCCGAATTTGGGGATGATCGGACGGTGAAAAGGTCTCCATTAGCTGCAAGACTTCTTGACGGTCTAAGTTTATCCAAAAATGTACTTTTGCTCCGAAATGCACTTTTTTATCCCGAGTTATCTGAAATGTCTTTTAAAACTCTAAAACATGAAAATCATTTGAAAATCTTTGAAAACGGAGTTAAAACACCTGCAAAAGAGTATGAAAGTGATCCATAAAAGTGGTCAAAAACCGGTGTTATCAGCAGTTGACTCATCTTTGTTAACGGTTTAACGGGATTGACTAATGGGATTCAGGTCAATGCATGTTTCAGCCAAAAAAAGTTAGTTCGTGTATGGATATTCAAATTTTTAAGAGTGTGGGTATGATTTAGCACACCAAAATTGTTCGGGAACTAATCGGTACCATTTATAAGAATCGAGGCAGGAATTGGCGTTCTCCTAGTAAAGCTCTTATATTATTTCATTCCAACCTATATGTGTCTCATTGAACCATTCTTTAACCAAACAGTGTTCTACCTGTGATTTTCTAGGTTGCGGAGGTCGTGGTGGGTGAACATGTAGCACTCACAACTGATCCATTGTCAATAACATATTTGGGATATGTTCAAGCACTCACAACTGATCCATTGTCAATAACAAATCAAATACCTTGCTTTATTAGATCTCTGCCCTGTAATAACGATTTTCATATATAAGAGGTTCTTCTATTTTTTTCTACGGTTAACATGTTTTTTTCTCCAAAATATCTACCTCAAAGAACTCTAGCCATTAAACATTTGGGATATTACATTATTCTCTACACTTTTTTCCCAAGAAATGCTAAAGTTAAGGCTTTCAATATCTCTAAATCCAAACCCCCCTTCTTTCTTTAGTAAACTCTCTTGTCATCACCAACATTCTACCAAAATCGAGCCAAAATATCATTTATGTCTTCACAAATACTTTTAGATAATTTGAAGACATTCATTGCATAAACATGCATCGCACAGAAGAAAAATTATTTACATATTTTTTGGAGAATGAAAAAAAATTGTGTATTTTTTACGGAAGTATTTGGTGTGTGTTTTAAAGAATTTTTCGATATAAAAACCTGTAGGTAGGAAATCGATGTCGAATCTACATATATAAAGCTAGCTTTGCTCACTTCTTCTTCCGCCACCTCAGCGTCCACTTTGGCATCCACCATTTTTTTTTAAAAACCCATAAAATAAAACTATCAAAATATATACTTCAAAAAAGTTGGTTGTAGCCCACTCTGACTAAATACGAGCTTCAAATATAGAGCCCACCTTATGTATGAACACTAAAACTCAGATGTCGAAGACCCCACCAAAAATCAAATACGGCGATCGAAACGATGTGCTCTTCTTAGACTGCCAATTTTGTGACACATCATCAACACATTTTTAAATTTTTAAATTTACATTCATTAGAACTCATTTAAGATCCATTTGTGATGTCTAATATATATTTTTTATGTCTAATCTATTAAAAATTCATATATACATATATTTAATTTTCTATTTATTTGTAGAGAGAAATATTTGATCATATGTGAGTATAAAACTTGATCATCTAATTTACCTAAGGTTTTCTTTTTGTTGCTAANTCAAATACGGCGATCGAAACGATGTGCTCTTCTTAGGCTGCCACATTTGTGACACATCATCAACTCATTTTTAAATTTTATAATTTACATTCATTAGAACTCATTTAAGATCCATATGCGATGTCTATTATATATTTTTTTATGTCTAATCTATTAAAAATTAATATATACATACATTTATTTTTTTCTATTTATTTGTAAAGGGAAATATCTAATTATATGTGAGTATCAAACTTGATCATCTAATTTACCTAAGGTTTTTTTTTGTTGCTAAACTTACTTGATGATTTATGTTATGAGTTTTTTTTTCTAGTTTATCGCATAAACCTATTAACCAAACAGTAATTCCATTTGATCAAGTTAATGACACAAAACACTAGATTTGATGGTGGTGTGATGTATCAAGGTACATTTAGATCAAATTATTTCCTAACTACATATATATTTGGAAAAAAAATATTTACTAAAAAAATAATAAAACTCAATATTAATCAAATAGAAATAAAACAAAATTATTAATTAATTGTTGTTCGAAACAATATTTCATGATCTATCATACGGTTAATTCTAAATGGGATATGCTTTTTAGAGAAATTTAAGTTTGTTTGAATATATCAGTTATTCAAAAAAAACAATGTTATTCAAAAATATATGGAGAAATATTTACTCTTACTTTCTCCATATAAAAAAAATAAAAACGGCAAATATGGTTAATTCTCTAAAAAAAAAAGCATTCACGGTGTGTTTCGCAAACAAATATGTTATTCAAAATGAGTTCCCGCCCGATTTCGTTTGGGTTCAAAACCTAGTTCCACTAAAACTAAATGTGGTTTATTCAATTAATAATCTTCATATCATCATCCTTCCAATTTAATTAAGCATACATAGAGGGTGATAGATAGTGAACGGAAAATGGATCGAGAAGATTAAGGGATTCAAGTATGTGAAAAAATATGAAGGAAAGGGTGTTTGTTCCATATGAGAAAGGAGATCAAAATTAAGAAAACGATACAAGTAGGGACGCATATTGATCATGGCTCGTAAGCATAGAAGAAAATCCACAACATTCATATAAAGTCAGAAAATGTCAGCAAAAACATTCTCTTATTCACAGAGAGCTGATGTCGTTGGTAGAAAAATTACACATCAATGCAGTTTGATTTCATTTACAAGAAAATAGGCTTCCCATTGTTTATCTATCGATCCCTTCGATCTTATCTTCCACCTGAGAGTACAAATCCTTGAGCTTCTCGATATTGTCAGCGGAAGTTTCCCAGTAGCCGCGACCATTGGCTTCCAAGAAAGTCTGAATCATTTTCCTGAAGGAGTTGGGATTAGTGTTCATGAGACGGTTAAGCATCTCCTCGTCTTGGATGAAAGTTGAGTTGGCCTCCTCGTAGACCCAGTTGTCTACTTGACCGGACGTTGCGCTCCATCCGACCGTGTTGGTCAGTCTCTTCTCTATCTCACGAACTCCTTCGTATCCACTTGACATCATCCCTTCGTACCACTTTGGATTCAGCAGCTTCGTTCTTGCGTCCAGCCTCACTGTCTCAGATAGTGACCTCACCTGTACAGATTCAGAAAAATAACTTAAGCAAATGTGTTCTATTCTACGAGTGCTAAATGAATTAGAGACCACGTTATTGAGATTGGAACAGTATGACATTTTCTATAACCAAATGTCCGAACCGAGGAGAGATCGCTTGACGAACCTGTGCGTTTGCGGTAGTTGTATCAGCAATGTAAGCGCTCGGCTTCTTCTTATCCTTCCTCAAACTCTGAACCAAGTTTGTCGGGTCAGAGTCGAAGTAGTGGCTCACGTCAGTCAAGGAAATCTCGGAAGAATCCAGGTTCTGGAACGTGACTTCTGCAGTGCTAAGAGCCATCTCAAAGACCTGCTTCTTCTCAGCCATTCCTGCTCCAGGAGCATCACTATCAAACGCAAACGATTTCCGGCTCAGATACATGTCCTGCAGCTGTTTCTCATCGTTCCATGAAGAGTTCTCAACAGCAAGGTTGATGTTGGATGAGTATGACCCTGAGGCGTTTGAGAAAACTCGTGTCGCTGCCTCTCTAATATCTACGCCAAGCGTTGCTGCTTGTTCCATCGCGTGTTTCCTCACAAAGTTTTGCTCTACCGGCTCATCTAGCTCAGCCACCATCTTGATTGCTCGGTCAAGAAGGTTCATCTGTAAGACAATTCAAGAAAGAAGAAGCACCATGAGAGACCAACCAACAAGAATCTAAATGTAAGCCATAGAATGAAAGAAAGGGATCTGTTTACCTGATTGATAAACAGATCACGGAAGACGCCTGAGCAGTTAACAACGACATCGATCCTCGGCCTTCCTAGCTCTTCTAAGCTCACAGGCTCGACACGATTCACTCTTCCAAAAGTATCAGCGATTGGTCTCACCCCAATCATCCAAAGAACCTGCCCAAGAGATTCCCCATATGTCTTGATGTTGTCAGTTCCCCAAAGAACAAGTGCGATTGTCTCGGGATACTTCCCGTCATTTTCCAGCTTCTGTCTCTCTACCAACCTGTCCACAACAATTTTGGCACTTGCCATTGCTGCTGTTGTGGGAATAGCCTGAGGATCCAAGGCATGGATGTTTTTACCGGTTGGTAAAACCTTTGGGTTTCTAATGGGATCACCTCCTGGACCTGGCTCCACGTACTTCCCTTCCAAAGCATGCATTAGACTCCCGAGTTCGTTGTCCATGACCACCAACTTCAGGCACTCTCCAAGGAAAGCAAACACTTTTCTGAGCTTATCTCTATTCGCCCGGTAAAACTTTGTGCTGGACAAATACTCAACCCATGGCTCATTGATTCCAAACCCGAGAATAGAGGAAAGCTTATTAGAGACATCCACCACCTGTCCTTTGCTGTTTGTTGTTTTTTCCACAAAGGCGGAAACCGCGCCACGTGAGGCATCGGTTATCTGTTTGAGTAGCTCTACATCGCTCAAGATGCCCTTGTCATTTCCTCTGTAAACATCTTCAATCTCTCTTCCAACAGTCTGAGCTAATATAGAAGGAAGAGATGAAATCTCATCCTCTGGACGATCCAGCGCAGCAATATTAACCAGCGTGGCCACAGCTTCCATGGCGGATGGAGGCTCTCCAATGACGTGAAGCCCGCACGGCAAAAGCCTTGATTCGATCTCCATAATCTTGGAATACACTTTCCCAACCACAAGATCTCTGTCTTTAGTTGACAGTTCCGCCCCTTCATCTGGCAGATCCACATCCTTATCAAGATTGCATTGCTTAGCAGTGCTGATGATTGAACTGACGATCTGTGGACCCCTCCCCGTGTCTTTGAGAGACTGGTACGATGATATCAGCTCGCTCAACTGCTTCAGCCCTTTGTACAGACCAGCATTCTCAGCTGGAGGAGTCAAATAACTGATGGTATTCGCATAACTTCTCCGCTTTGCGATGGTAGCTTCAGAGGGGTTGTTAGCTGCATAGTAGTAAACATTGGGAATGTTCCCGATGAGACTGTCCGGGAAACAAGCGTCGCTCATTCCCACTTGCTTCCCGGGCATGAACTCCAGTGAACCATGTGTTCCAAAATGAAGAACAGCATCAGCTTTGAAGATCTTTTCTACATAAGAGTAGTAAGCAGCAAAACCGTGATGAGGACTCGCTGATTTGGAGAAAAGCAGCCTCATGGGATCACCTTCATACCCAAATGTCGGTTGTACGCCGATGAAAACGTTACCATACTCTTTGCCATAGACCAGAAGATTCTCTCCGTCTGAGTTCAGGTTACCGGGAGGTTTCCCCCAGTTTTCTTCCAGGGCGGTTGCATAAGGAGTGATCTTTTGGTACTCGCGGACTCCCATTTTGTAAGCAACATTGAGATTAGGACTGCTAAATTGAGCCTCCTTGTCATGAATGATCTCTTCGATAAGAGTCTCTGCATTCTCGGGAAGGCCCTCGACATTGTAGCCATCTCTCTTGAGGTCTTTTAAGACCGAGAAGATGGAAGCAAACACGTTAAGGTAAGCTGCAGTCCCTACATTTCCTTTATCAGGTGGGAAACTGAAAACGGTGATTGCCAGCTTCTTCTCTGCCTGCAATGAGCCATGTTTTATTCATTAGAACATACATTGCATGCTTGAGAAAGTCATCAAGGAATGTTTTTTCAAGGATGAGTGGGTAATACCTTAGTTTTTCTTTTGAGCTCTCCCCATCGAATCGCCCTGATGCAGAGTTGCTCCACTCTCTTGTGGAGAGCATGCGACTTCCCTGCAGCAATTGGTAAACAAACTGTCTTCAGTAAGAAAACATTCCCACACTTGTAATGAAAATTTAGAAATATGCAATATGGTCATAAGTGGACTAACCTGTTCTAGGGTCACGACCAGCGAAAACGATTGGCTCCATCCCTCCATCAAGCTCAGGAAGAGCAACCTGCAGAGCCACCTGGATAGGATGCAGGCCAAGTGTGCTGTTTAGCCATTCCTCTGTTGTCTGAAATACCAATGGTACTGCCACAATGTAAGGAACATCGAGCTTCTTCAGGGCCTCGATAGCCCTCGGATGATCCTGCCTTGCGGGTCCCCCCACTAGAGCAAAGCCGGTCAAGGAGACAGCAGAGTTTATGATGGGCTGTTTCGACACCGGATCTACGAAATATTTCTCTACTGGACCAGAGAAATCCAACCCTCCTGCGAAAATAGGAACGACCTTAGCGCCTCTAGCCTCAAGCTCCATGATAACAGCCACATAGTGACTATCATCACCAGTCACAATGTGACTCCTCTGCAGGACCAAACCGATAACTGTCGCATCCTTCTTCTTGAGAGACTCATTGGTGTCCCTTCTGGTGTCATACCAGTTCCAGTATTCCTTCACATCATCATACATGGTTGGAGCAAGAGGATGCCAAATTCCGGTATCCAAGAACAAAACCGGATCCGAATACTCGATTTTGACACCTTTCAATGCCGGGACGTAAGATCCCGAAATCATCTTAACGAAATTCTGGAGATTATCAGGAGACCCTCCAAGCCAGAACTGTAAACTCAGGATGTAGAGACGTGCATCTTGAGCCTTGTCACTCGGCAAATACTTCAAAACCTTGGGCAATGTCCTAACAAGCTTCAACATACTATCGGCGAAACCAGCGGAGCCTGCTTTCTTCCTCTTAAAAAGTTGGAAAAACGGAGACTTGGACTGACCCAATTGAGACATGCTGAAAGATCCGAGCTTGTTCAATCTCATCACCTCGGGCATGGAAGGGAAGACGAGAACCGCGTCCATCCTGTCTCTCTCTTTCTCCACCGCATCCTTGACTTTAAGCGCCAATTCCTCGACGAAAATCAGAGACCCAATGAAGATGTTGGCGTCTTCGAGGTCTTTGCAGAAGCTGTTGTAGGTGTTCTTGTCACGAAGCTCCTCTACCAAGTATCCAACGACTTCGTAGGACGCATATCTCGATGTCTTGTTGAGTGATTGCACGGCCTCCGTGAGAGATGACTGGTACTGAGCCTCGAGGACGACGTAGACGATTTTCACAGTCGGAACGTTGTCTCTCTTGATCGGAACAATACGGCGGACCTCCGGGTTAGTCTGTGTGAAGAGGCCGTTTCCCGAAACAGCGGATTTCACCTTGAATAAGGATTTGGTGGGTTTGGCTGATCTGGATTTCTTTCGGAGGAATGAATGTTTGTTACTGTTAGAGAGCGAAGAGAGATGCTCTGCTTTAGAAGTAGATAGAGTGAAGGGAGAATAAACAAGTGAAGCCATTTTCTGGCGATAGAGAAGAGAAGAGAAAAGATTGAGATGAGGATCTCTCTTCTTCTTACGTTTTTTGTTGTCTCTTACACTTCTGCTCCAAGTGGGAGTTTATGTTTCTCTCATCATTAACGCTTCGGAAGAAAGAACTAAAAAAGCAGCGTTGGTTTTGAAGGTAAGTGGTGGGAGGGAAGGACACGTGGACGAATGGGTACGCAAGAGGGGTTCTTAAGTTGTGAGGTTGAGTTTTGTCGGATCTATATCCGCTTAGGACAATGCGATGGAGTTTGCTGGCTTCTGATTGGCTCATTGAGATTTCTATTCAAATTTCATGGTTTAGGCGTGTGGATATTCAGTGTATATTTTTATTTTTGTAAGTATTTTTTTTGTTGTTGTCTCGGAGATCGTACAGTATTTCGGTTTCAGCCATGTAAAAGATTCCTTGGCCATATCCGAGGCCATTTAAGTGCTCTGTTTTTAAACACGGACCGGACCAGCCGGTTGGCATTTGCAATCAGCCGGTACTCTAAAATAAACCCCATAACTTTGTAATAGTAGGACCAATATATCGCTGAAAAAAGTACGAGTGTTATGAATAAATTATATGTATGCCTACTATAAGGTCTATATTCTAGAAGAGTCTAGATTTACTTAACTCCTAATTTATATATCTCTCGTTACTCATAGAATAATACAATAAGAATTTTTCTTTTTCTCTTTTATTCACAACACGTTATCAGCAAGAAACCCTAGCCATTTGAGCTAACCCTAGAATTCGAGCCGTCACCTTGCACAGCGATTTTCCGACGACCCACGACGAATCTCGCGACTAGCCACATATGAGTGGAAAGCTCTTTCAAGTCAGCTTTCCAGCGCCACCGACCTCGCTTAATTTGAGTCCACGGTCAGAGTGATATCGTCGTTTTCCTGAAACAGGTGCAGTCTGCCCAAGCTCTCCGATCTGT
The DNA here is from genome assembly GCA_002933915.1 of Eutrema heterophyllum. Lineage (NCBI taxonomy): Eukaryota > Viridiplantae > Streptophyta > Magnoliopsida > Brassicales > Brassicaceae > Eutrema > Eutrema heterophyllum. The sequence goes on from PKMM01020145.1 coordinate 348,984, forward strand.
CTCCTTTCGGGGCAATTTTTCGGCAAACCACCAGGAGTCTCGCGGCGATTCAACCATCCACGGATAGATCTTTGAATCAGCTTTTCAGAACCGCCGGAAGCGCCTCAATTGAGTCCATCGTTCTAGAGTTATAGCCGAAACCGTAAAGCCGCTGCAGTCTGGCCGAGCCTCCGCCGGCGATTCCGATCAGTCACATTCAACGACGTTTTCCCGGCGACTCCGAAAGAATCAGGCGACGATCCGACTATCCACATAAAGCTAGAATTGTCCCAAACTGAGTTACCTAAGCCTCCAATCCGTTAGGCCAAGTTATCGCCTAGCCGCTGAGCATACTGAAATCTCTATCGATACCGTCTCCAATTTTGAACGTTGTCTCAGTTTCCGAAAACATCATCGAGATAAGTACAACTTACTCTCCATATATTAATTAGATTTGATCGATTCATATATTCATGGCATAAATATAATATAGTGAAATTTACGATTGCCGACTCATGCTAATACGAAACATGCTATTATTTCTTTTTTATCCAATCTGTTTGCAGAAGGGAATATTCTTATGGAAAAACAAAATCTTAGCCAAAACCCCTAACTGACGCGGCTTCCGTTCTTCGTCAATGGCATCCCCGATCTCTTTGTCTTCGACATCGATCGAGATAAGTATTCAAGATTTATACGTATCGTCTCATGCTTTTATCATAACATGGAATTAATAATTCAAGCATATTGAATTCATGTTCATGCCTTAATATACCCACTTAATTATACGGTGCTTGATCGGCAAATGCTTTTGTCATTAGAATTTTAATGCTTCGATCATAAATAATATAATTGATACATGTTTTTTTTTTTGTTGTTGTCAAAGCTAATTGATACATGCTCTAGGGGTATATACATGTTTACACATGCTTTTAATTGTTTGGATTAATGCACTAGATTCGTGCCTTTTGATATGTTTGGTTGTTGCATAATTTATGTATTAGTGGGCCTTCTGTTTTGAGTAATAAGCTAATCGATATTTTAGTCTCATGATTAGATGAATTTGGAATTAAGGTTTAATACTTAATGTGTGTTTACCTTAGATTATTTACTTGCATTCATAATCTGAGTGAAATATTTTAATCGATGATCTTATGCATCGTGATTACAACCTTGCTGATTCATGGTCTTTGGAATTGGATTTACATCATTGTGGTAGTGTAGATTTAATTTCAAAATTAAATTCTTCTTTAGTATTCATTCATCCCACTGATTTTGTCATTCATCGACACATGTTTTCTTTTATGATTCAAAATCAATAATTAGAAATTAACAAATCGATTGTCTAGGTTCGCTTTGTTTTGATTGCTTGGTTTAAAATCCTTTATATAATATGTTGATTGATAGCTGTTATTTGTTAACATGTTTTCTTATTGATCGTAACTTAAAGGATCTAGTTTAAAGTATATACATGAATATTGTGATTTGCTTGTGAATTTTAATTTATACAACATGCTTATAAGAACTCAGCTCACCAGAAGTGAAAAAAAATAAAGATGGTAACATACAAGAGATAATTTTTTCATGTGACGATGAAATAAGCTAATGTGAGTACAATATGAGGTAGTACAAAGATTGTTAAAGGTTCCGGAAGAGCAAATATATGATTGCCTATGGGAACGATTTGAAATCATTAATGGATTATACTCTCCCAAGTCTCAAAAATTAAAAGAATCTAAGATAAAATACATGACCCAAATTGGGTACGTATGTTGTTGATTCTAGAGTGAGATTCAGTTCGAGATGTATGGACCTGAAGTGTCATCATCTCGAGGGCGAGAATTATGGAATCTCACATTCATAGTAAGTGGAACATCCATAAGATTATGTTCACACTCAAAATGGACTTTGATGAGTCATTATAAAGCAAATCCAGGGGATTTCAATATTAATCATGTTAAGGCAATAAAAGTATTTTAGAGAAACTACATGCATTCTCTAATAGATCGTACTACACAACAAATTTGGTATAATGGAGATAAGTAAAATAGTAAACCATAAGTTTACTGGAAATCTCACTGTTTTGGCATGATCGGTTAGGCCATTCCGGTTCAATAGTAATGCGAAAAAGAATCAAGAAATTATATGGACATTCATTAAAGAACCAAAAGATTCTTATATGTTGTCCATAAAGCAAGTTGATAATACCGCTTTCACTATCCAATAAATTTGGAATATATTAGTTTTCTGGTACATATACAAGGAGATATTTGGACTGATCACCCACTATGTATCTTTGCGAAAGTATTTGGTTAATTGATTAGAGTAAAACCGCATTTATTCGCATTATGCCATTGAATAATTTTGAGTTCTCCCCAAGATTGATTTTTGGTCAGGAACCAGATATTTTCCATCTAAAAGTTTTTGGATGTAATGTTGCTCCACCACATTGATCTAAGATATGATCTCAAAGGAGGTAAGGAATATATGTTGGATATGAATTTCCTTTGATGAGTAAATATATTGAGCCATCAACAAGGGATAAGGTACGATTTACAGACTGTTATTTCAGTGAGTAAGTCTTTCCAACAATTAAAGAGGGAGAAGAAAATAAACAGCTGAAAAAGAAAATCAGTGAAAGAAATTCTCTTGATCCTCATAAAGAATGTGCACTAGAAGTTCAAAAGATAATTCATTTGCAAAGCTTAGCAAATTTGATGCCGAAAGCATTTACTGACCCTGATTGAGTGATGAAGTTACATATACCAGCTGTGCTCCAATTAATATTGATGTCCCGGGGGGACAATATCAACTGCTAATGAGTCTAGAGATCGCATGAAGCGTGATAGACCTATTGGTTCCAAAGATAAGAATCCTCGAAAAGAAAAGGAGCATATTATAAAATGGCAAGACCGAGGAATCAAAGAATTATGGAGGATCTTCATAAGAGACATTAGACATGACTAAGAAAGAAATCCATGTACCTCGTAATGATAATAATAAGATATTTTAACTAGTTGTGTCATGTCTGGAATAAAATGGAACTAAAAGCAAATCGACGTCGATAATATTTTGCATGCAGTGAAGCAGTTATGAGAATTGAGGATCATAAACCGCGGTAGAAGAAGATATATTGAAAAACGTACGTAAAGTAATGATTGGCCAATCATGGAAAAAGCCGTAGAGGCAGAATTAAAATCTCTAGCAGAGAAGTATTTGGGTTAGTTTTTACAAGAAGAGCATGAATAACTCGTATGTACAAATATGTACAATATGAATATCTTGAAGATTGTAAGTAAACAGAAATTTGGCATGAAGTCCAAATAGACGAAAAAAATATCTTCTATGTGAGAAAGTATGTTATGGACCAGAATTCTGATAACCTGAGAAATTATGATAATCATACGAGTGTATTAACTAAGGTTATGCTTATATCAATTCCCTAAAGATGATATATATTATTGGAATGCATCTCTTGAAGAAGATGTTTCTAGGGGGAGAAATATGATGATGTGCGTGGTTGTACTCTTTTTCCTTATCATGTTTTTATCCCACTGGGTTTTTCCATGACAAGATTTTAACGAGGCAACAAAGAACACGCAAATGATAGACACCTAAGGGGAATGTAAATATGAAAATCTATCACAACAATTCCAAAGATTATTGAGATCATTAGAAGCAAAGAGAATGATCAAGATGGATCATCCGGATACCCATTAATTGCAGAAGAATGGTGATGTATGTCTACTATAAATTCGTTCAAGTCAAGATTTGACGAACTTATTTACCAAGACGTCCAACTGCTACTTTCAAGAAGTTAGTTCATCATACTCAATCACGGCATCTCAAACATTTCAATTGATGTACTCATAAAGGGGGAGTAATAGCCCGCTGCACTCTTTTTCCCTTAACTATGGTTTTTCCTAATAAGGTTTTTAATGAGACATCATCTTATGCGCATTATGAATATTTGGGTTTAATCAATGAATTTACCTTTTTTCTAGAATTAAGAGGACCTTGGGATTGTCGTTGAAGAAGCTTGTTGGATTGACCTCTGAAAACAAAAACATAAGAAGAAGAAGAAGATGATATTGTGACAGATTTCGATAGACATATTGCTTAAAGAAGTGTTGAAGATGCTGAAAAAACTCTAACACCAGAAGAGGTTTCTCGAGACCCAAGAGTCATAGACGTCACTTTGTCATCGGTTCTCTTGGTGATCACAAACTCAGACCAACCAAAAATCTTTACGGTGTTAACTGATTCTCTGGATACAACCATTTGTTTTCGCCGTCATTGACATAGCCGTACATACACACATTCAAAAGAAACAATTGTTCAAGAAAAATAACGCAAGTTTCGGTAAATAAGATACCAAACAGTGGTGAAAGCAAGAAGAACTGAGACCTGCCGCTGTAGTCATAGAACTCTTCTAGTTCTGCATCTTCTTCATCGCCACCATCACCATAATGCACTTTGCAATGACCCTTGGCTTCCATATGCTTCCGAACAACTTCCGAACTGCTGAATGGATGGCACAATTCATTGCAGTACAGACATATGAAGTTCCTCTTCACCTGGAACAACAACCATGTATGTAGCTAAGAAAACATAAACAACCAAGACCATGAACACCGAGGATGTTGCAGCGGGAATTTGGACAAAACAGAGCAAGTTGAAGATGCTCTCCTCAAGCTAACTCGGACGATCACGATCAAGAAGAAAACCTAGCTTTCTCGCCAAGAACGAAATCGATTCAACAAGAGAAGGAAGTCTCTAAAACTTTTATTAATAAAAAAAAAACCCCCGATCAAGGTATTACATAGTTGCCTATAAATATTAATTGAAAAGCCAAAGAATTGGAACATTCTCCATTCTTAGAAAAAGGAAATAGCAGTAAAAGGAAAAAACCTAAAAATATAGAAAACCCAAGGCCAACTAGAAAAGTAAATAAAGCTAACACGAAAAGTAAACAAAGCCAACGATAACCGAAAATGTGCTACATCAGGTCGCCGGGGGTAAGGAGAAATTCGACCCCGAATTTGCAACATCCAAAGGGGAGTCAAAAGGAACCAAATGTTTGACATTAAACACATCCGAAGTGTTCATATGAGAAGGAAGACGAAGACGATAGGCATTATTATTAATCTTCTCAATAACCTCCAACAGACCCACCTTGCGTTGCTTAAGTTTATTGTAAGTACCAGGAGCAAAACGATCCTTGGTTAGGACAGCCCACACTTGATCCCCAACACTAAACTGTAATTCACGACGATGAGCATCAACGGCAGACTTGTATTTAGCCGTAGCGCGTTCCAAATTGGTATGAACCTGTTGATCCTAATCCACAAAAGCTTCCACCAAGTCACAAGCACGCCCATGGAACCGAGTACGATCTGGTGCAAGGGAAAGATCCAAAGGACCGCGAGGAAGAATACCGTAGACGACATGAAACGGACTGAAACTGGTACTACGATTGACTGCATGATTGTGAGCAAACTCAGCCTGACATAAAACCGAATCCCAAGCCTTAATATTATCCCCAACAAGGCATCGAAGCAAATCTCCTAAAGCTCGATTGGTGACTTCAGTTTGTCCGTCGGTTTGCGGATGGTAGACAGAACTCATATCCAAGCTTGTTTTCAACATTTTCCAAAGAGAACGCCAAAAATGACTAAGGAAACGAGAATCTCGGTCTCAGACGATGGAAGACGGCAACCCGTGAAGTCTATAAACATCACGAAAAAACAAAAGAGCCACTTGAGAAGCATCAGTTGTCTTTTTGCAGGGAATAAAATGACACATCTTGGAGAACCTATCAACGACCACCAAGATCGAATCAAAACCTCGTTGAGTACGTGGCAAACCCAAGACGAAATCCATACTCACATCAGTCCAAGGTTGAGTCGGAATTGGGAGTGGAAGATACAAACCAGTGTTAGATGCATGTCCTTTCGAAGCCTGACACGTGACACAACGAGCGACAAATCTCTCAACATCACGTCTCAAAGAAGGCCAAAAATAAAAGGAGGATACCAGCTGCAATGTTCGATCACGCCCAACATGACATTCCCCATGTAATTCACGAATGATTTGTAAACGCAAACTACAATCATGAATACAAAGACAGTTGCCACGAAAGAGATAATTATCCATCACAAAATAATCATCACTTGAGGCCAGCTTGTGCGTCATGCCATATGTGATTGAAGAAAGCATCAGATGGATACAAATCAGGCAGTAAAGAAAAACCTGGTACCGAAACGTGAAGCGTAGAAAGCAGCGAATGACGTCGACTCAAAGCGTCTGCAACTTTATTGAGGGTACCAGCCTTACGCTTGACAACAAATGTAAATTGCTGAAGATAAGCGAAGCATGACGAGCAGAAACTTTTTCATGCGAACCAATATGCTTCAATGCATCATGATCTGTAAACAGTACAAACTCCTGCAGAAAGAGGTAGTGTCGCCAATGCTTAACTGCTTGAACCAAAGCGTATAATTCAACATCATAGGTGCTGTAACGACCCCGAGAACCAGAAATCTTCTCGCTGAAAAAGGCTATTGGCTTGCCGTTTTGACTTAAAACAGCTCTGATACCTGTTTTAGATGCATCAGAATGGAGCTCAAAAGGAAGAGAAAAATTCGGCAAAGCAAGCACATGAGCAGATGTGAGCTTCAACTTAATCAGTTGGAAAGCGGAGCCAGCAGCTTCGGTCCATACAAAGTGAGAGGTCTTGATGCAGTCTGTTAAAAGAGACATGATGCTACTAAAATGAGGCACAAAACGGCGATAAAATGACGCTAATCCATGAAAGCTGCGTACGTCGGTTATAGTACGAGGAGTTGGCCAGGAACGAATCGCCGTGATTTTTGCGGGATCAACTGTAAGATCGCTAGACGAGACAACATATCCCAAAAATAGAACCTGAGAAACGCCAAACGAACACTTCTTGGCTGCAGCATAAAATTGTTCACGACGGAGGACAAGAAGTACGTCACGCAAGTGTTGAAGATGATCCTCCATAGAAACGCTGAATATCAAAATATCATCGAAATAAACGACGACAAACTTGCCGATAAAAGGCCGTAATGCTTGATTCATAATACGCATAAATGTGCTTGGAGCATTCGATAAACCAAACGGCATAACTAGCCATTCAAAGAGACCCTCGCGCGTTTTAAACGCAGTTTTCCACTCATCACCCGGACGAATACGTATTTGATGATAACCACTCTTAAGATCGAGTTTAGAGAAAACGGAAGCAGTACCTATTTGATCAAGAAGATCATCAAGACGGGGAATCGGAAATCGGTAACGCACCGTAATCTTATTGATAGCACGGCTATCAATACACATACGCCACGAACCATCCTTCTTCGGTATAAGCAAAGCCGGCACAGCGCATGGACTGAGACTCTCACGGAGATAGCCTTTAGCAACAAGGTCTTCCACTTGACGACGTAATTCATCATGTTCTTGTGGACTCATACGGTAATGAGGACGGTTTGGTAAGGCTGAATTAGGCACCAGATCAATGCAATGTTGAATATCTCGTAAAGGAGGAAGTCTCTATGGTAACTCGTCGGGAAAAACATCCAAAAACGAGGTGATCAAATCGTGAAACGCAGCCGGGACTTCTGTGTCCACAGGAGATGACGGAGGAGCAGCAACCAAAACGAATACCACATCTGCGTCGTGTAATTCAGCCACAAATTGAGAATGCGTAAGGAGCAGGAGCGGTTTTTTTGGAGGAGTCTCAAGTGGAGGAACAATCATCTCTGAACTAGTAGTTGCTGGTGGAGCCGTGTCTTGAGCAGGAAGCAAAGTAATCCGTCTGTTCTCAAAGGTAAAGGAATATGTATTAGTGAAACCATCATGAGTGGTGCGTCGGTCGTATTGCCAAGGTCTCCCTAAAAGTAAATGGCAAGCATCCATAGGAAGAACATCACAACAAATCAGATCTTTGTAAGTCGAACCCACAGAAAACGGGACCTTACAACGCTTGGTGATGCGAATTTTTGTCTTAGTGTTGAGCCAAGCGAGTGTATACGGAACTGGATGTGGCTCGGTAGACAATGCCAACTTAGAAACCACCTCTTCCAAAATAACATTAGTACAACTTCCTGAATCAATAATAAAGCGACAAACTTTCCCTTGAATTGTGCAAGACGAATGCAAAATATTAGAGCGAAGCGAAGATTCTTCCAGGCCTTGAGGTAGCAGAAAGTTTCGTCTCACCAGAAGAAGAGTACCGGTATCACCTGTAACACGTTCTTCTGGAAACGCAGATTCTTCGACACCAGTATCATCATCATACACGATCTCCTCTTCAGTAAACATGACGCGTTTAGGAAAATTAGATTGTCGATGCCCTGTTTCTCCGCAATTAAAACATTTAAAGGTGAGAGGTCGAGTGGTACGAGCTGCTGGAACATCAGTACTAGAGTCTTGATGACGAGATTGAGAGGACGAGCCAGACGAGACAAATCTGCAGGTTTGTGCGAATCAGAAGGTGAATAGGCACGAGACCGCGGAGCCCCAGAAGACCAAGAACCTGTGCTGCGGGAATGAGACTCCAATAACAGAGTTCGTTGATGTGCTTCTGAAACCGCCGACGGATTAAACTGAAGAAGTTGATTATGCAATTGCTGTTTGAGGCCACCAATAAATCATGAGACTGTTTGATCTTTTGACTCGGGTAAAGAATTGCGAGCGAGAAGAGCAAAAGATTCTGTAGCGTACTCATCAACTGTTTTCGTTCCCTGTCGCAGATTTTGAAACTTCGTGTAAATTGTTTGAGCATAATTGTAAGGGAGGAACGAGGCTCGAAGTTTGCGTTTCAGATGTTCCACGAAGCAATACGTTCTTTACCAGCGCGAGCTCTCTGGTCCTTGAGTTGCTGCCACCAAGCAGAGGCACGGCCTTTGAAGCGGGTGGCAATCCAAGGAACACACATATCAACGGGGACCTTCTTAAATTCAAGTAACTCTTCGACATTGTTTAACCAATCAAGAATTTCTTCAGGTTGTAAGCTTCCATGGCATTCGGGAATATCAAGTTTAAAACCTGATTTCCATCGGTTGTGGTCAGCGCGACCAGCAGGAATGATGGCACGACGTCGACCGGTGTCTAATTCCGCAAACGGGTTGTCAGCTTCATCCTCAGCGTCTTCTTCAGCGGCAAAAGCAGGACGATCATCACCAGGAAGAGCCCTTTGAGCGTCGATGGCAGCTCTCACAGCAGCCTCAACCGACGTTTGCAAGGAGTCACGTACCTCGCGCGTGAGATCAGCGAACACCTCTCGCATAGCATCGAGCTGATCATTCTTCTGGTTTTGTGCGTTCTTCTTTGGCGGCATGATGATGACCTTTGGCTCTGATACCAACTGTTGCAGCGGGAATTTAAACAAAACAGAGCAAGTTGAAGACTCTCCTCAAGCTAACTCTGACGATCACGATCAAGAAGAAAACCTAGCTTTCTTGCCAAGAACGAAATCGATTCAACAAGAGAAGGAAGTCTCTAAAACTTTTATTAATAAACCCCCCCCCCCCCGATCAAGGTATTACATAGTTGCCTATAAATATTAATTGAAAAGCCAAAAAATTGGAACATTCTCCATTCTTAGAAAAAGGAAATAGCAGTAAAAGGAAAAAACCTAAAAATATAGAAAACCCAAGGCCAACTAGAAAAGTAAATAAAGCTAACACAAAAAGTAAACAAAGCCAACGATAACCGGAAATGTGCTACATCAGAGGACTAAAGTGATGAGACAGACTACGTACCTTTAGACCGAGGTAGGTTAGAAACCCTTTCGGATCCTTCAGGTACTCGATATCGGGAATGAAGAATCCATGGTACTTATGCATATGAACCATGCACTTCTCAATCGTCTTATTCTTTTTATCACACATCAAACAGCAAGTCGGATTCAATTCAAACTCGATATTATCCTCATCCATATCTTTATCAGATCCCGACTCGTCCGCATCCATATCTTCACCGGCCAAGTCCTCGTCAGAATCAACCTCAACCCATTCATCTTCACTCTCTTCGCTCTCCTCATCAATCGAACCCTTAAGTTGAGCAGAGTCGACGTTTTTCTCAACACGGCGAGGAGGAAGCTGCTTAATTATTGCTTTATCCTCTTCTCCATTGCTCGTCCCTTGCGAAGAAGAAGCCTTCAAAACGTGGCCCTTCGACTTGAGATGCTGCTCATGAGCCTTGGAATTCCTGTAACCTTTACCACAGATTCCATAACTATAAAGCATAGGTGCTTCATTAGATTTGATCTTCTCCTGAGCAATTGCAGCTTGTCTAGCTTCGAAAAGTGCTTCCGTAACTCCAGGAACACCAGCAATCTAATAACATAAACAAAAAACGTAAAGCTCTTTCTTCATCGTTCCTTCTCAATAAATTACAGAGAAAACTTCATCACAATCACGGTTTCCATAAGCATATCAACCCTAACGAATCTACAACTCGGAAGGAAGCCTAACAGGATTTTCCCGAGAAAATGAACAAATCCAATTTTAGGGCAAAATCAAGGAAACTCAATCAAAACCCACAGGGATTCACTCACCTTGCGCTTGAGATTGTAACGGTGCCATTCGGACTTGCAAGAAGAAGATTCTCTGTCTATGTTTCTGTTTCCATTGATGTGATGGAGCAGAGGAGGATACTCGTTGAAACAGAAGAGTTGTAGCTTTTGACGACGGCAAAGAGAGATCCCAATCCGCGGATATATTTATGGTTGTTTGAAGAACTATAGCCATGTTTGTAAAAAAAAAAAAATAGAAACAGGAAAAAATAAGCACGCTATACAAAAAGATCGAGACTATTTGAATTACCTTTTGATTGTTTTTCCTTCCGGTAACTGTTTCGAAGCTAAAAAAGGAAGACAAAATCACAAAATTAGGCGTAAAACTACAACAACTTTCAAACAACCATACACAAAACATATTAAAATTCAAAGAAAAGAGATCCATGGTTTACGTAATTAGATTAGTTTGCAAGTAAAGGAACACACCGAAAATCGCACAAAAAACGAAAAGAGCACGTAAAAAAACTAATGGACTAAGCCCTAGAACATAACCTAAAAAAGAAAAACATGTAACGAATATGAGCGGAGACACGAAGTATTTATACAAAAAGTAAAGTAGGGTATAGACGATTATTTAATTATCTTCGTTTATGATAATTCTCGATATCACGGAATATTCCTTTTTGATTAACCGTAACTCGATTTTTCCTTTTTCTATAATCTGATAATCATAGATACGACTCTATAATTCCGTTTCCAAGATATTTACTTTTCAGAATTAGATATTATCGAGTGATAGATGAGATAATTCCGTTTCATAAAATCGTTTTACTTTTTTGTATATTATATATAACGCGATAAACATAGATTCGATTTTATCATTCCATTTCCCAAAGATTCAATTATTTTATATTAAGAAAACTTTCATTTCAGATAAAATCTGTTTTTACCTCAAATAATTAATTCAATAATGGGGTAACCAAAAAAAAATCTAAAAGAATTGGGGGATTCGAACCTGCCACATGTGAGAAGAAAATTTAGATCTCGAACCAACACAGCCACCGTATAATTTTTTTGTAAAACAATATATATTATATTGTAGACCAACAAAATTGGTTTTGGCCGCTTCCTTTTCAGGTCCGATTCTGATCAATATCTTTTTTTTTAATTACATATTAATTAAATAAATCAGACCAATCAGATTAAGTTATTTTCACTAACCAATCAGATTATATCGTTTTCATTAATCAAAACGACACACAAAAGTGAGCTTTGAACCACAACTCAAATCACACTTCACAAATAATATAATAGATAACCCGTTAAAAAATTAAAAACGAAAAAATGGAAAACAAAATTAGATCATCCGTGAAAATATATAATACATAAACTAAGAAACAAAGCTTATGATGAAATAAATATATACCTTGAAATAAAATTTGATGAAGAAATGCAGTAAATAGTTTTGGATACGATTATTAGACTTTAAATTATTTGGTGTGTAATTGACATACTAAAAAATTGTGGTTTATATAGATGTGAGAAATTAAAATTCTTTTCCTTTATGATTAATTTCCTTAATCTAAATGGAAAAACTAAGGAATGTTTTTTCCTTTTTATATTAATTTTGCTTTTAAGGATAAACTTAATTTTTTAATTTATAATTTTTATATTTAGTAACTTTACCTTTTAAGATTATAAATCGGTTATTAAATTTTCAGAATTTTTGAGTTTTTTTTATTAATCGATTTAAAAATTTTCCAACTTTGACTTGATACGTGTCGTGATTAGGTGAATTAGCAAATTTAAACATTCAGTTTTATATTATAAAATTTCCTTATTCTAAATTGAAATTTTTTTTTTTTAAAAAAAAAATTGGCTTTTGTTCATTTTCTTTTTATGATTGTTATCTATTGTTTAATTTCTTTATTATAATTTGAAATATGATTTTTTTTTTTAAAACTTTGATTTTTATTTATAGTTTTTGTTTAATTTCCTTAATCTAAACATAACTACTATTTTTTTCCTAATACCTTTTAAGATTATTGTTTTTGTCTATTTTCTTTCCTAATACCTTTTAAGATTCCTAATTACTTTTATTGTTAATATTATGTGTTAAAATATCATTGGAATTTTATTAAACACGTGTCAAAATATAATTGGAAATTTATTAAACATATGCCAAAATCTAATCGATTAACTTAACACGTTTAAAATATAATTGGAAATTTATTAAACACATATCAAAATCTAATCAATTAACTTAACATGTGTCGCGATCATGCGAGTTATTAACTTTAAAATATTCTGCTTTATATAATAAATAAAATTTGACATGTTTAAATTTTTTATATGAAATCTAAACATATAAGAAATCGGGTACTTTAAAAAAAATTATGATTAATTTCAAAAACTTATGAAATAAATATATAATTTGAAGAAATTTTTTGGTGAAACATATGCAGTAAATACCCTTGGATACGATTATTAGATTTTTAATTTTAATGTGTCAAAGTATAGATAACACATATTCAACTTTAATAAAATATTATGTGGTTCATCTTTTAGCTAAACGAAATAATATATTTTATTTTTGCAGTTTACAAGATAGTTTTGATCGATTTTTTGAGTTTTAAAAGTCATGATTTGCTTGTTTAGAATTTGAATAAGAGAACTAAAAGATAGAAGTACACATTTTAAAATTAGAAAGGTGTAAATTATTATATAGAATTTGGTCGTGGTTGTATATTAATAATTTTCCTTTTTTAAGTTTCATTTTGTCATAATGGAAAAGATTATAAACTTTTAAGTTTGGTCGTATATTAATCCTTTTAAGTTTAAACTATATTTATAATTTTATTTTTTTTAAGTTTGGTCGTGGTAAGAATATATTTTAGTTTCCTTTTGTCACTTTCCTTTATTGTAAGTTTTCTTTACTTATTCTTGTTATTTTTTAAGATTGACATTTTAGTTTAACATTTTTTAATATTTACTTTAATTCATTTTTACCTTTTTAATTAAATTGACACATGTCAAGATCTAAATTAACCGTGACAAATGTCACGTACAATCTCGTGACTGAAAATTATCTTACGTGTCACGTCGAGAGAATTTTCATTTTTTAAGTTTGGTCGTGGTAAGAATATATTTTAGTTTTCTTTTGTCACTTTCCTTTATTGTAAGTTTTTCTTACTAATTCTTGTTTTTTTTTTTAAGATTGATTTTTTTAGTTTAACATTTTTTAATATTTACTTTAATTCATTTTTACCTTTTTATTTAAATTGACACATGTCAAGATCTAAATTAACCGTGATAAATGTCACAATCTCGTGACTGAAAATTATCTTATGTGTCACGTTCACGTTGAGAGATCTAGCTTTATATAATAAGATATCATTATGGCGTAAGAGGATCATCGAGAAACGATAACTGAGAATTGACCGATTATACCAAATGGAGAAATTAATAGAGGAGTAAATGGGAATTGGCCACCTTGCCGATAACAAGATTAATCCGAGACTTGATTATGTTAAACATCTCAACATCTCCAAAAAATTGTATCTAAACATGTTTTTGAAACCTACCCTATGGTTATTTTTGCACTTTCTTGTTGTAGAACTCTCTTGTAACATGTATTTGAAGATGATGATTCTTATCTCTTCTTCTATTTCCATATTTTCATATTGTCTTTTTTTTGTTTTTCCATTCTTAGTCATGTTTAAGTACATATGGATTCTAAAATAGATATATGTGGATCGAATGACGATTTGAGTGCTAAGGAAAGATGAATGTGTTAAGAATGAAGATGTAATCTCCGATTTCACTCTTAACTTCTTTTCTCTCTCTCTAAATCCACTTTATTGAAATCAAAAGAAAACTACAATTTTAAATTGCAAAACACAAAATATATCGGATATGAAATCCTCAATCTCTGCCTCACAATCAAAGATCGTCTCAAGACTCTCACGTCTCTCTCACAATCCAAAATCAAAGTCTGATTCTCAATGAAAACAACAACAACCTTTTAAAAGCAACAACGTAATTTGCTAAAAGAGAAAACAAAAGTATTTTCTTCTTGACAGCTCAGCTTTGGTCAAACAAGTTCTGCCACGTCAACTCCATCTTTGACCTTCTCTTGCTCTATTTTCTTATTCTTCCCGCGAACATAGCATTGATCGAGCTTATCAGGGCATGCGCAACGCAGACGCTTAATGCGATGCTTAAAGAAATTTGGTCATTTAAATAAATAAAAATTATCTGATAAAGCCACATTGGACGCTTGATTAAGCGTTTGTAAGCGTCGCATTATGTGACATGTGGCAGAAAGTGATTGGAGTGAGTATATTGAGAGGAAAAAACGTGATTCTCTCTCCTTATTTCTCTCTGATGAAACTGGGCCCACAGATGCAGAAGATTCCAATTTAATAATAAAATTTGTCTAGCAGCTCCCCATAAGCGTCCACGCATTGCGGATGCCCTCATATTGCTAATGCTATATATCCTCATATTTGTTTATTCCAGAATTGCCTTCGATTTCATACATCAAAAGTGTCCGATCAACCAAAATTAAAATGGTTTTTTTCTAACCAAAATGTTAAAATGTTATGAAACGTTATTTTTTGTCATGACTGAAAATTGTATTGGAATAATTCAATCTATGGTTTTTTTTTTTAAATTCGAGAATCATTTTTTTTTACAGCAAAATACATTAACCAGTTATCTTTTTGTAAGACTTTTATTTAGGTCATTCATTTTGTTCAAAAACTTATTTAGGTCATTCATTATTCTTTGCTAAAGAGATAAATAACTGATTAAATTTGTAAATATATTAGAAATTGATTTTGACACACAAACCCCATCAAATTTAAACAAAATCTATTACATTATTGTGGCTCAAATGTTTTATAAAAGATCTATATTTTAAATCAAAATTTTAAATTCTTATAATCCATATTATCATGTTTAAATTGGATATTATAAATTTTTTTATAGATATTCCACTTGCGCGGATAGTAACTGATTAAATTTGTAAATATATTTGAAACAATGTTCAAGAAAGCGCTAGGCGCTAAACGGGCGGTGATACAATGCCTAGCGCCTAGAACGCCTAGTTGGAGTCTAGGCGATCTTTAGGCGGTTTAGACGTTTACAAAAAGAAATCAATATATTATATATATTTTTATAGAGTGCAACATATAAAATACTATGGCTAGTTCATAAATAACAAATTTTAAATATTATATATCTTAAACATATATTCAAAGTTCAAATTACACACAAAAACCAAAAGAAATCTTATAAATATCNACATGTGTTTAATATTAAGAGCAAAAAAAAATGGATGTTTCTTAATTAATTATTGGAACTCATATATTAATATTCTATAACAAAAATAAGATCCGATTTAACAAGTTAATGTAGTTTCCCATTGCGATTATAGAAAGAAAAACAAACAAAT
This sequence comes from Eutrema heterophyllum, assembly GCA_002933915.1. NCBI lineage: Eukaryota > Viridiplantae > Streptophyta > Magnoliopsida > Brassicales > Brassicaceae > Eutrema > Eutrema heterophyllum. The sequence goes on from PKMM01020145.1 coordinate 364,964, forward strand.
ATTATGAGTTTTTAATTTTTTTGCATGGATGCTTATGATCTTGTTGATGATGAAACGCAGCAAATAGCGTATGAATATGCAAAGAGAAGAGCGAATTTGGTGTTGGTGGCGAGGAGAGAGCAGAGATTGAGAGTTGTGAGCAATAAGGCCAGAATGATGGGAGCCAACAACGTCATCATCATCGCTGCTGATGTGATCAAAGAAGATGATTGCCGCCGCTTCATCACCCAAGCCGTCAACTATTACGGCCGCGGTACACAACCTATCGCGATTTTCGCAGTATTTCATAGCTTTGATCGATCAAATCTTTCTATCTAGGATCGACTCTCATTGATGAATGCTAGGGATAGGTTAACGTGTAGGTCAGGTAATAGTTTAATGTTTTGAGCTACGTAAGCAATTTAACGAAATGTTGTGAATTCAACACAGTGGATCACCTAGTGAATACAGCGAGTCTTGGACATACATTTTACTTCGAGGAAGTGAGCGACACGACTGTGTTTCCGCATTTGCTGGTATGCTTTTTTGATTTGTATATCTTCTGGTTTTGTATTGTGCATTGATTGAGATTCTTGAGCAGGACATAAACTTCTGGGGGAATGTTTATCCGACGTACGTAGCGTTGCCATACCTTCAAAAGACCAATGGCCGGATAGTTGTGAATGCATCGGTCGAGAATTGGTTGCCTCTACCTCGGATGAGTCTTTATTCCGTTAGTAATTATACGAAAAACATTTACCGTTCCTTATAGCTAGATCATAATTTTTCCGTCTCATAGAGATGACATATATATCATTGTGTAGGCTGCAAAAGCAGCACTGGTCAACTTCTATGAGACCCTGCGATTTGAGCTAAATGGAGACGTCGGGATAACTATCGCGACTCACGGATGGATTGGGAGTGAGATGAGTAGAGGAAAGTTCATGCTAGAAGAAGGTGCTGAGATGCAATGGAAGGAAGAAAGAGAAGTAAGGCTTATCAACCAAACTTGTGCTTGAATGAAACTAATGTCCCAAAAACTTACTTTCATTGATCTGCAGGTACCTGCAAACGGTGGACAGCTAGAGGAATTTGCAAAGATGATTGTGGCGGGTGCTTGCAGAGGAGACGCGTACGTGAAGTTCCCAAACTGGTACGACGTGTTTCTCCTCTATAGAGTCTTCGCGCCGAATGTGCTGAGATGGACTTTCAAGCTGTTACTGTCTAGTGAGGGTTCACGTAGAAGCTCCCTTGTTGGGGTCGGACCAGCTATGCCCGCGGACGAATCCTCTTCACAGATGAAACTTATGCTTGAAGGAGGCCCACCTCGGGTTCCCGCAAGCCCACCTCATTATACCTCAAGCCCACCCCGGTATACCGCAAGCCCACCTCGGTATACCGCAAGCCCACCTCACTATACCGCAAGCCCACCTCGATATACCGCAAGCCCACCTCGGTATGCACAGTTTAATATCCAAGAGTGGGAATAAAAACTGAATGCAGAATCAAGAGGTGAGGTCGGTCTAGTGTGTAGAGTGAACTTGAGCTTTAGAACTTTCTCCGATTAAGTGAACAAAAAAAAGCAATGTAAAGGACATAGAATCATGAATAATGTCGGATGATACAGCTATATGATATTACTTGTTACTTACGTCAACCAAAACAATACCAGGACACAATGTTGATGTACATGATATTGTATCTGTCAAATGTGATTTAGACGTAACTTCTCCACAAGTACTTAAACAGAAAAAAGAGCAGAAGCGTTTCGCACCTCTAGGGTCTAGGCTCTAGGCTCTGAGAATCTGGAAAGAAGATGACAAGATCCTGAAGAGACCATCCGGGTTATCCGTGTGAACCTGAAAGAACACAACCCATTTATGTGTTGGGTAATAGATAATATAGAGGGAAGCAAAAAGATGAAGCAATGTAGAAGCAGAGGTATATAGTTAGATAATTTACCCAGTGGCCGGCGTCTTCCAGGACATGCATTTCTACGCCGCCTCCTTCTTCAGAGGCGAGCTCTTCAGCGGCGTGGATTCGTTGGAGGTCTTCTAGGGCCCAACGGTGCAAGCTTCTTTCGGCTTTCAGAAAATTCACATGTACTCCTCTTGGAAGATTCTCAACAAAGTTCCTTTTATATTTTGTGAAAAGCAGTTTTGCCAAGAAGTTTTGAGTATAACTAGGTAAGATCTCATACAAGTTTGCTCCACTAAGCACAGGGAGGTTTAGCAGAAATAGATTACCATAGATTTGTGTCTTCGTAGGACTGATAAAGTTGGGAGATCCCGTCCAAGTCAAATGTCCACGAGAAGCTAGTGCACGACGGTCCAGTAGGTCTGAGATTGGTAACGACCCACTGCACAAGATACATCAAGATTGTTGCAATTCGACAAGTATTACCCGCATCAACCAACGGTCTGAGAGTTAGTTAAAAGATGACATAATCTGCTGAGTGAATGGATATTATTGTACCTGTGCGACATCATTGGAAAACCCTTCTTTGGTAAGAGCGTTTAAAACCTCGCGCTTTGATGAGACCTTAAACCAAACACAAAAGATGTTCATAAGCATATATTTTTGTAGATCTATTTGTTCTTCTGACTTCTATGACCCTATAGGTGGTTCAAACTGCTTATTGCAAATAATCAATCGAAGTATCAACAGTTTGCAAATTCTTGTAACGTCCAGGAAAATTCATCCTTGTACCATTTGTGCATGCTTGTTCTATTAGCTTTTTATATATTATAAAAATCTCTCAACTCGAACAAGAATTCTAAACTCTTGACAAAAAGGCGCTCCTTGATATATAGCAATGTTGAACTTTAAATTGACAGAAGTAAGTTCTCATGAACACAGCTCAAGTTCTTCAAAGATAATCAATTATCAACTTATAAATGAAACTTATAAACGGCACAATTTTATGATCTCGTATGAAAAAGAATTCAGATGTCCAAAGCTTCGATGATGAGAGGCCAATAGATAGATAGAAAGATCTCGTAACTCACCACTTTTGGCAACGTACGTAGAAATGATATAAGCTCTCGTGGATGATCCTCTCCATCTCCTCCTGCACGAACTTTTCCAGGAGTAGCATCCAATACCCAAGCCTGTAATGGATACAATCCCGGAAAATTAACGTAAACTCTACCGAGGGTCATTAGGATATAGATAAAAAAAAAATCACTTACTCGGACTGGTCGTGGAAGAGGCTTAGCTGCTTGCTCCACCATGCTTAAAACGACTACACAGATCATAGAAAGGATTGATCTTTACACATATGAGTAAATAATCTGGGTGAAGAAATTTTATTAAATACATTAGTCACCTTTCCCTCCAAAGCTGTGACCAACAAGGACTCGAGGTGTTAATCTCAACTGACCAACCTAAGATCGACATAATATCAGAGAAGTTATCTTTCATGACTAATCGAATAACATGTGTCCTGAAACTTACAAGTTTTAGAACATCAGAAGCCGTTGAAGCAACAGAGTGTGGACCTCTCTTCTTGAGAGAGGCTGAATCCCCGTGGCAACGCAGGTCTACCAAGAGAAACTGTGAAGATTGAATTAGGAGCAGATTAGTTATTGCAAGCCAATAAGAGTGTGTGCACAGTTTCAGCGCATTTGGCCAAACAAATACCTGCCAAGTTGGGAACTCATGAGCCAATCTTCGAGCAAAAGTGCCTAGGAACAAAAAAAAAAGGGGGTTTGGGTAGTTAGAAATGTTTCCACACCATTTGGAACAATGCTGAGAAGGCATATAAACAATCTCTTTGGAACAAATAAGTGACTGATTAAACAATCTTGATGATATCTTTGCTTGCCTCTAACAGGCACGTGAAGAGATTCAAGAATGACTTTAATGGTTTCATAATTTCTTAAATTCAGATTAAAAATACTAAGTGCAGCCGAAACTTGATAGACGTTGAGGCGGACAAACACGAACACTAAGATGGAGTAACGGTTTCACTAGCGATTCAGAAATACCGACCCCAGTTTTTCCCGCTCCCTAGAATTCCGTGTAGGAGAACGGCGGTAGGTGTATCTGGAACAGACTTGTCTTCCTTCCATCTCCATTTCACCTGCGTGTGTATTGTTATTATGTCAGTCCACAATCAGTCTAAATACACAGAGAATCTCTCAAACTTAATGTTAGCTTCTATTGGCTCAGTGGACATGGAAACTCCAGCATTTATCAGTCTCTACAACCAAGATTATACTCTCAGATAACTTACAAGTGCCCCTTGAACAAGATCGTACGCCTGCAAACAAATAGCACAAGATAATCAATCATTAGAGGCCAGATATTCACGTGACTTGCAGCAAGATTAAAACAACTAAATCTCGGAAAATCCGATAAATGCAGAGATTTTTAAGACAATCAATCATCAGAGGCCAGAAATTCACATGACTTGCAGCAAGATTAAACAACTAAATCTCGGAAAATCCGATAAAGCATAGATTTTTAAGACTAAAGTATCAAACTTTTTGGATCACAAATCAAAGCACGTACCAGGATCCGAGGAGGCTCATCAGCAACATTTTGGCCCGTTGATTGCCTCTCGTCGACTAATGCCATACGTACAGTTGTTCCTCTCGCTTTACGGTCTCCATGTACCAATGCCAAACGATGCATACAGAATCTGTCACTCTTTAAGTACAGAGTTAAAATTAGGGACTTTAACTGATGAATGCCACAGAGATTGACAAAGAGAGAAGGAGAAGTTAACAAACCTGAGAAGGTGTCCCAATTCTGATGAAATTAGGAGAATTGATCGCTGGTAAAGCTGATGTCTTCAACTGAAGCCTAAATCTACATCCGCCGCTAGAGCTCGCCGTGGAGCACGAGACCGTCGGCATTACGACAGATCAATGTTTTTTTGTTTCTCACGGTCTGAATTGAAAAATTGATCCTTTTTCACGGACCGAGGAATGGAGCGAAAGCAGAGACAAGACGGAGAAAGATGAAGAAGTTTAAGAGGCGGAGAAAGCGAAAGCAATGTGCTTCTTCTTTCTCCTCTTTTTTTTTTGTCTTCTTCTTGGTATCTCCGTCGCCTTGCTTTTCTCCTCCGCCGCACGTTCGGTTTTCTGGAGAATCTCAGGTTGGAGACAGACATGAAATGACAGATTTACCCCTTTTGTCGGTTTCACATAGACGTCGATCGATCCACATGGCGTGGCTGGTCCACCTAACTAACGACTCACATTCTGTCCTTTCTTTTTTTTGTGTGTGCGACTCAAACGCTTATCTTTGTAAACGTTGTAAGATGCAATCAATGATTTTGAAAACCGGATCGGTTCAACCGAGAATTGTCTATCTAGCTTAATTTGGATCGAGTCAAAACTCAGATTTGAGTTAAAACCACTAAGGCCAAAAATCGGTGATCCGGTTCAATACCGAAACTCGATTAACAAAATTTAAATCAAAATTAGATGTTTAGGTGAAAAGTATTAAATTATACCCAACAACTTGCCCCCTACTCATCCATTTTCTAAATAAAAATTGAGATATTTGGATAAAATATCACTTATTTATAAATCTATTAGTTTGTTAACACTTACACAAAGTGATTCAAGGATTTAGCACTTCTTGAGTTAAAATGTCCAAATTGCCCATCCTCCTATTTCGATTATGTATTGTACATATCTGATCCATCTGCCAACATGTTAGTAACATTGTGCTCTTTTCATATCAAGATTTGACATTTTCCTTTTCGTTTTTTTTTAAAATTGTGTTTTGTCAGGATTTTCTAAATTCATTTAATTACTTTTATTTTTCTCATCACTTTACTTTTCTCATCCTTTTTTTAATCTTTTCCACTTTTTTTATCACCGCCTCTTCCTCCCTCGACATTTCATCTTTGTCGTTTATTATGTTGGTGGACACAATTTCCCGAACCCGAACCTTCCCTAAACCGAACCCAAATATATTCATACAATAACCCAAATAGAATATAAATGTGTATACCAATTCACCCAATCCCAAACCAAAGCGAACCTAAATTATATTAAACCAAATTAACCAATATCAAAAAAACAATTAATATTTTTAATTAATATATAAAAATCAACATTTTAATATTTTTAAAATATAATTACTTATTTTCTAAAATATATATTTTTTAATATATAAACTGAATCCAATCCGAACAAATATAGCATTTAGTCTCCAAATTTTGTAACCTAAAAGACCCACAAAATTGATTAACCCAAACCGAACCGAACCGACCGATTAAAAACTTGATCGTGCATGGGATGTATTTTAATATTTCCATTGCTTTTACTTCCCCTTTTCCAATATTTTGGGGCTGTAATATTGCTGTTTTCACATTATTTTAGTTTGCTATTTCCTATTTAGGGTTTAGTTTTTTCCGTTATATGTTATTAATTCATGGTTGTTGATATATCATGGTTTTTACCCCTTTTAAGCCATGATATAAGTTCGTTTTATAGAGTCTTTCTACTATTTTGTAGTGTTTTAGAGTTTTTTACAGGTTTTAGCACGTTTGGAGCATAATTGGAGATATTGGAGCTTTTTGGAGCATTTTGGAGCAAAACAGAGGTCATGTAGCTGAGAAGTCGATTTGAAGCCTGAGTATCGACCGATACTACCTTAGTATCGGTCGATACTCACTGCAGCAAGACACATGTCGCGACTTTTATGAAGAGTTGAAGAATTGCAAAATTGCCCAGAAGACTTTATTATTTACAATTTAGCCCAAAACGTGTTTTAGGAGTTTAAATTAGGTTTTTCAGCCATTGTTGAGGCTACGCTTGACACAACACTGGATTACGCTTTATTCTACTCTGGTTTTTGGGGGAGACAACTCTGAACTCCTGTTTCTTATTGATTTCTTTGATGATCTATTCAATCATGTTGCTTGTTTCATTCTCCATGTCTGAGTAGATCCACTGTTAGGTTCAGGGTTCTCATAAGGGTTTTCTCTGAATGTTAGGTTAATTAGTTAATTAGGATTCACCATCTGAATTAGTTCTTCACCATAGGTTGTTCTCATAGCTAATTCTAGGTTGACGAATCTGGAACTTAGATCTTAGGATAATTGATTAGGCACGAGAGTG
>PKMM01020145.1:379155-408165 GCA_002933915.1 Eutrema heterophyllum
GTGAGCAAAATAACTATTCGCAAAGAGATTTGGTTTAGTTGTTTTGTGAACAAATCAAACTTGAAATAAAAGCTGGTTTAGAATTTAGGATTCGCAAAGAGATTTGGAATTCTAGGATTTAGACTTAGATAGTTTTCGCAACGAGAGTTGGTTAGCTATACTTTAGTGATTTGAGTTCAAGAACCGCGCTAAATCTGAATCTTGTTAGTTAGTTTTTCTACATTCATTGAATTCCTGAGAAATACTCTGAGCTTATCTTCTTTCCAATTGATTCACAACTTGTTTAATTTACGCACTCGCATTTAATTTCATTGTTTGGTTTAGCTTAATTCGGATCTATATAATCTATTGCGTGAATTCTGGAGTTTTTGTGTTCGACCCTTACATATACTACAACAACTGCTTTAGTACTTATAGGGTATTAATTTGAGCATATCGAATTTGGCGCCATTGCCGGGGACCCAATTTCGCCATTAGATTTTAGCTAAGAATTTCGACTAAGCTCGTCGGTATCGATCGATACTACCCAGTGTCGGTCGATACTCGTCGAATTTTTATTTATTTTTGTTACTTACGTGCTTTAACTTTTGTGTTTCAGGTGTATGCCTAATCGCGAAACCAGAAGGAACAAGAAAACTCAGTTAGTTGATCTGTCAAACGAGCAGCTACCACATTTGGAACGCACACTCAGAAAAGCAAAGAAGCCAGCAAAGATGAACAACAACTCAATGGTTTTGATTCAGGATGAGGCTGGTACTTTAAGAGACCGAGAGGGTCAATTGTGCAATGAGAGAGGGCAAATACTTGATGGAGATGGGAACGTTATTGCCCCTCCAGCTGTTGTAAATGCTGAGAACGCTGCGGTTGAGCGTGGTAGAACAATGGGTGAATGCAACATACCTGATCAGTTCTACGCAAATCGATCAGCGAGTCGTCCTCCTGCCTTTCAAAGAAACGACTTTGAGCTGAAGCCTGCATACTACACTCTTGTGGGTCAGCACACTTTTCATGGTCTTTCTAATGAGCATCCCATGGATCATATTGAGAAATTCGAGGATTTGGTCTCTAGCATCAAATGCAATGGAGTGTCCTACGACTACCTGTTCTGTAAGCTTTTCACATACTCTCTTGGTGGGGATGCTTCTTATTGGCTCAAGCAATTACCAGCTGGGTCATTGACTACGTGGGATGAGACTAAAACTGCGTTCATGAATAACTTCTATGACGATGCGAGATCAGAAGAGTTTAGGAACAAGATTTCCCAGTTTTCTCAGAGAACGACTGAGGCTTTCAAGGCAGCTTGGGCAAGATTCAGATCGTATCAGAGGGATTGTCCACATCATGGGTACACTATGGTCCAATTGCTAAGTTTCTTTTTCAGAGGGATTGATTGGAGATACCAGATGGCGTTGGACTCTACGAGCAATAGAAACTTCTTTACCAAATATCCTGATGATGCTTACCAGCTGATTGAGAATTTTGCGTCTAGCAATAGCACCAAGAGTGCTGACATGGAGCGTAGGAAGCTAGCTGGTGGTATGGAAGGTTCACATATTGCTGAGGTGCTTGCGAAGCTGGATTCGGTGCATAATTTGTTGATGGGCAAGCAGCAGAAGGCTCTTCACTTTGCTGATGATGTCAAGGTTTTCAATGAGGATGAGGTAGAGGATGTTAACTACATAGGTGGTTCTGGTTTTCAGGGTTAGAGGAATCAATACAACAACCGAAACTTCAACAACAACTTTCAGCAAGGAGGGTTCAAATCTGATTTCACGCCCTCATGTTTTGGAGCGAATACCTATACCCAGAAACCAATGCAAAACAGCGATTACACAAGGAACTATGGGAGTTCGTCCTATCAATCTCCACCGCCCAAGACTCAGGAGAGTAAGATCGAGGCTATGCTTGAACAGCTGGTTCAAAGGCAGGATAAGATGACAATGAGCTTTAATGGGAAGATGGATGCTCTGTACACAGATCTGAATGGGAAAATTGAGGCTCTCAGTACTAGCCACAGGATGCTGGAAACTCAGGTAGCTCAGGTTTCAGCAGCTATCAAGGGCAAGATGGTTCATGCACAGAATGAACACGTCAATGCAATCACCTTAAGAAGTGGTGAAGAGGTCGATCCAGGAGTGAAAACAGGCATAACTGCAAAGAATCTCGTCGATCTTGTTGAAGATGATGACAATGAGGCTCCCGAGATCGCCCCAGTATCGATCGATACCACCCAACATCGGTCGATACCCGTCCAAGGATCTGCCAAGGACGTTTCAAAACCAAGGGTGTCGATCGACACCACACCGGTATCGATCGACACCACATCTGAAGAGACGACAGAGAAGCCTTGTATCGATCGACACCAACCTAGTATCGATCGACAGCCCTCGCAGACTGAGCCAGAAACTGTGAAAACACCCGAGATTGTCAAGGAAAGGGTTTACAAACCTAAGGTGCCATATCCTCGACCACCTAGAAATCTCATGAACCTTATCTCTCCAAAGCAGCTGCTTGGCTTTGAGAAGATGGTACGAATGATTCCCCACACACTGACTTTTGAAGAAGCTATAGAGTACCGCCCTCTGCTGAGTCACTTCCGAGATTGCAGAGAAACTCTGGAAGAGATCGAAGCACTCTTCATCAAGGCAAGAGGTACACCACCTCTACTAAAGCAGTTAACCAAGAGGGAAGACCCATGAATATTCTCAGTTCCATGCTCTATCTCTGGAGTTAAATTCAAAGAGTCTATCGTTAACTCGGGGGCTAGCGTCAATGTCATGTCAAGGGCAATTGCAGAGAGATTGAAAGCTGATATTCGACCGCCCAAGACACCATCACATACGCGAACTGTATCACCTCACTTCCATACGGTACAATCCCTGATTTGGTGGTCACAGTAGGAGATTGTCTGGTTCCTACTGATTTTCAAGTTGTGGAGATGAGTGCAAGATCTACTACGCAGTTGATCCTTGGAAGACCGTTCATGGCTACGGTTGGTGCCATTATGGACACACCCAGCAAGAGAGTCTCGTTCTCATACATTGATAAGGAGGTGTACTACAAAGCCATTCCTACTAGAGGAACTCCCACACAAATCTCTTGCATCGATGTTGTCACAGGAGAGACGTTTGGTAGCTGATCCTTTGGAAGAGCCTCCTGACGTACCAATTGCCATAGACGTTCTAGATAGTCCTTCTGTCATCACCAAAAAAGACGTCACAATGGCTAAGGCAAAGAAGAAGGTAAAGAGCAAAGGAGTAAAAGGTGCTCCTTCTATTACTTTAATCCAATAGAAGTGCGATGGGAACTCGATTGAGTACAAGGTGAAGTGCAAAGGAACCTCAAAACCATTCTCCAAGGCTAGAATCATTCTTACTCCGGAGATGAAAGAGAAAGGAAAAGAAGTTATAGAGAGCATGCTGAGTAGAACTTTGAATCTGCAAGTGTCTAGCTGTGGGACTTGCATGGGAGTGAGTTCTCAACCTCGGTCTGACTAATCACCTGAGCAAAGTCAAGCTCGTGACGTTAAACAAGCGCTTGGTGGGAGGCAACCCACTGGTGAGTCTGTACATATATGTTTTCTATTTTTCTAGTTTTTGTTTTGTGTTTTGTTGTGTCACGTGAATCAGATTCGGAGGTCCAGTATCGATCGACACCACTTGGCGTCGGTCGATACCAGTCATTAAACGTACACATTCTGGACCGACCTCCGTGTGGCGAGCAAATCATTCCATTCCCTCAGTATCGATCGACACCAACTAGTATCGATCGATACTTCGCCGCCCAGGTAAGTTTCCTTATAAACCCTACGGTTTTTCCTTTCCTCCTCATAACCTTGATCGACCAACACACTCTCACCAAATCACCAAATCTTCGTTTCTCCACGGATTTGAGTAATTTTTGTGTCTATCCTGCTCGGATTTTCGTGCTCTTTCACATTCTCTCACTCTTTCACTCGATCATCAAGATTGCACCTGCGAAGAGAGCTCGCACTGATACCGCATCCAGCTCCAACCCACCTGAGAAAGAATACATGTTGCACGCTCGAGTCGAGTTCTTAGAAGACGGGGTTTGGACAGTGGGAACGGTTATTGCTTGTCTCACCGAGAACCCCTACAAGGTTTGGACAGCGAATTCTACAGACTTCACTGTGGTATTCGGTAGACACTTACGAGACGCACCAGCCGAGGCACCTACGCTTTCAACCCCATTGCCTCCTCGCACAACAGTGCGGTTTCCTTGGCCTAAGCTCAGTGAGAAGGCAAGGATACGTTTGACGGATGATTACGAAGGTTCAGATAAGGAGATCACGGAGAGCTGAGCTTGCACCCACCGGCCTATATCAGAGGAGTGGAACAATTATGATTCGATCTTCTACAACGCATGGCAAGAGGTTGATGTGCGCCCCACTCGGTTTGTGGACACGCACACTATGCGGCATCTGGATTTTGACAGGGAGCTCGATGGACTGATCCGGAAGATCGGATTGGGGACGATGCCTACGCGGAAATATGACTTATACCCTGACTTGGTCCGCCAATTCCTTGCCTTTGTTCGCGTCTACTACGCTGGTGAGCCTCCAGTGACAGTACAGCATGGTATTCTCACTTTTCTGATTCGCGGTGTGCGATACATGATATCTTATCAGGAGCTCTGCGACATCTACGGGTTTAACAGGGATTTCTCGAGGTGTGAGCTTCCTCGCAAGTTCTTGGATATTGAGGCATTCTGGTCTCATTTTGGGCATGGAGTCTATGACAGCAAGACCACTACACAGATGGATGTGTGCCATCCTATCATGCGCTGTCTTGTGAGGATATTGAGCAGCACTTTGTTGTGTAAGATGGAGCCAAACAAGATGAGAGTTGCTGGGCTGATTGTTCTGTCTATTGGGATTGGGGACATTATTGATGATGAGGCTTACGAGTGGCCTGAGATGGACCTCGCGGTCAACTTAGGTGCTGTTTTCGCATACCACTTGGAGTCGCTGAAGGTTAAGCTTTTTACAGGACGCGGCAAGGCTTCTAGGACTGCAGGTCGCCAGAAGACCGAGACGGTGGGCAGTCTTCTCACGCCCATATTTCTGCACCTAGGGATCAGCACCACTAGTTGCTCGATCATCACTTCCCGCGAGCTTATGGACGAGGCGCCTCAGCATCCTGTTTCTTCACGTTCACCACGCACGCCTCCTGACGTCGGTCCATCTGGCACTGCTGGCGATGATTCTGACGCCACTGAGGAGGATTGGTCCTCTTTCTATATGATCATCACGTTTGCTGTTTCTTTTTCCATTTTCTTTTTATTTTCGTTTGGACTTTTGTGTTTTTTTTGTGTGTCTTTTGTCAGCACTTTCTTATGCTTTTGGACCTGTGGATTTATGCTTCATTGATATTTTGTTGCACTTAACTTGTGTTTGAGTGATCTAACAGTGCCACCATTTAACACCTGGATCGTTTGACACATTTTTGGAGTTACATATGACCTTAGACGTTGAAACCTCATCACCTGTGTCGATCAATACTTGGTATCGATCGATACCAAGTTGGGTGTCGGTCGACACTCGTACCCCATCTCGGGTAACCTCTTCGTTTTTCACAATTCCACTTGGTTCATTTAGTTTCTTTCACCAAACTTAGGCTAGATAGCACTGGGGACAGTGTTGTTTAAGTCTGGGGGAGGTAGTCGCTGACATTGTGTTTGTTTTTCTTAGAGTCAGTCGTTTTTGTGTCAAAAATTGTTTTATTGAGTCAAAACCTGTTGGAGATTATGATCTTGTTCTTGAATCTATTGTTCTGACTTTGCTTCTAAGCGACCATTGTTACAGAATCAGTTACATATCGACTAATGAAAAATCCAAAGGCTGACCAGTTAATTAGAAGACACACATGTTTCCAGCAGAGTTCTTTTAAAGCCTGAGCCAAATTGCTGCACTTCATCGATATGGTTAGTATTCACAGAGCTTGATTCCTCATTCATATCTGACAAAGGAACTCGTAATAACTTCGTATAGCATACATTATACGAAGTTATACGACCCTCTGAACAAGTTTAGCAAGCTTTTGCAGAAATAAAGCTGTAAATAGAGTATTTTATAAGGTAAGGCAGAGAAGAATATACCTCCACTGATTTGGTTAATTTACCATCAGTAATTATACATGCAATCTCCAATATCCTGTCAACCTCAACATTTAGACCTACATAATATAGTAAGATTAAGAAAATGGATGATCGAAAGTAAACTGAGATCTTCTTATCTTGTAACAAAACGAGTTGTATTTTCTAAAACATACAGGGCTACCTTCAAAGGAACAAATCTCATATCATTGTTATGACAAATATACATATATAAAAGAGTAGAACACTAAACTAAGCTCAAGGACAATTTTTTTAACATACCAGTCATTTCTAAGTCAATCCAGACAAGTGGTTGCTTGTAATATCCGACCTCAAGTGACCCATTTACTCTTTCTCCTTGTTTCCCTATAAAAGTTTCACACAAGAATCGATCACAAAATCAAATTATGGTCGCTACAACATACAATGCCATATGCAAACAAGTTGGGCTAAATCATGTATCAAAAACCTAAAATGATGGCCAAATCCTTCTTCGATTCTCTAAATCGATGGTTAATTAGTCAATATATTATTAAGGCATCAATTGCCTCCAGAGTTGGAAGAAATACGAAATCAGAAAGGCAAAGAGGAAGAGGCAAGTGGTAAGTGGAAAAGAGAGAGATACCAGAGGAAGAAGGAGAAGCCATGGGAGCATCTTCGTCGTCGAAAGCGAGGAGAGAAAAAGCATTGGAGAGCTTGTCCATTTGGTTTCCTTTTTTTTTTCTTTCTTTTTTTCAATAAAACAATTGGGAGGGACATAAAAAACCTATAGTAATATCCAATCCCGTGGAGAAGAGAAAGAAAAGAAAATCGCAAAAAAAAAAAAAAAATGTTTCTGCTGATATTTATTTATTTCGGACAATTCTATCCCTTTACGAAGATTTACAATAAACGATTTTACAAGTACTATTCTCATAATAATAGACAGTTTTCACTTTGACACGCGGAACTACAACGAACGATTCTATTTACACAATGTTGAAAATTTTATGTAAATTTGACTTTATTAATCTGTGTTAAATCACATTTTCTGAAAATCAAACTCTATATTTTATGATGTAGAAATGATGTAGAAGTTTTAATAAACATTTGATCAATTATTGAATTGAGGAGACTTCCACAGCTTCCGCTAATACTTTAAACCACATTTTTATCCTAATTTTCACTAAACCAGGAGTAAACCGATCTCCATCGATACAAAACGGAAGGAAAGCTTGGCAAGAGACTCGACTAGGGCTGGGAAAAAAAATCCGGATTCGAAAATCCGAACCGGTATCGAACCGAACTCGATCCGAATTTTTAAAATATCCGATTGGATCCTAAATTCCTATACCCAAAGACCAAACCTGAACCGGTACCGAACCGAGAACCGAATGGGTACCCAAAATACCCGAAGTGTAATTATATACCCAAATATATTAATTATATTTAGATTTAATATAACTCAAATACCCAAAATTACAACTATAAACCCGAATATATTAATTATTTTTTGGGTATTTCAGATATTTTAGATTTATTTTCGATATTATGGGTATATCGAATACATCTATTTTGTTTTTTTCTGGATTTTTTGGTATTTTGGATACTTTTGGTTTGAAAGTATATTGGTTTTATTGAAATGAATATTCATGTTTTTGTGTTTTGTCTCGGATTTTGGATTCTTCGGGGTTTTCGGGTATTGTGGATACTTTTGGATACTTTCGGATCCGGATCCGAACATATCCAAAAAATTTCGGATCTTAAAAAAAATACCCCATCCGATCCGATCCGAACCCAAACCGAACTCGTTCCAAATTTTTAAAATGCCTGTACCTAAATCCTTAAACCCGAAATACCCGAAACCCGAAATACTCGACCCGAACCCGATCCGAGGATCCGAACGCCCACCATAGACTCGACCATTGAAGATTTGGCTGTTGCGTGAAGACCGCAAAGTCCAACAAATCCCTTTTATTCTTTGAAACTCAAATCTTTAAAAGGCATATTGGATCAACGATTTGGAATTATTTGAACACATTATTTTAGAGAGATTTAAGAGAATTTAAGGAATTCGATGATTTCAGCTAATTTCACAGAATTACTATAACAAATTTCAAGTCATTTTAAAATTTTAATAGGTGATTAGTAAAAAATTAAGGATATCCCAAAAAATTAAAAAATTGTTATGAATAAATTCAATGGATTTCCATGATAAGACTTATATTCTAGAAGTTCTAGATTTACTTAAATGTATTTGTATTCCTATATATATATCTCTTATTACTCATGTAGGAATAATACAACAAGAATTTCCCATTTTATCTTTTATTCACAACAAGTTATCAGCACAAAAAGCTAGATGTTCGAGCTAAGAGAAATATCTGCAGGTTACGTTGTCCCATTATTTTTCCTAAACCTAAAATTCGAGCCACCGCCTTGAACAGCGATTTCCCGGCGAACCAAAACGAATCTCGCGACGAGCCACACATTCCTGGAAATCTCTTCGAGTCAGATTTCCAGCGCCACCGGCCTCGCTTCATTTGAGTCAACGGTCAGAGAGATACCGTCGTTTTTCTGAAACCGGTGCAGTCTTCCCAAAATCTCCAATCTGCCACCTTTCAGGGAGATTTGCTGGCGAACCACCAGGAGTCTCGCGGCGATTCAACCACCCACGGATAGATCTTTGAATCGTCTTTTCATAACCGCCGACAGCGCCTCAATTGAGTCCACCGTTCTGGAGTTATGGCCGAAACCGTGAAGCTGCTGCAGTCTGGCCGAGCCCTCCGCCGGCGATTCCGATCAGTCACCTTCAAAGACGTTTTCCCGGAGATTCCGGAAGAATCAGGCGATGATCTGACTATTCACAGAAAGCCCCGGACGTCAGATTTCTAAGACTACCAGAATCGCCTCAAACGAAGTTGTACACCTAGAGATATGACCAGGTCTCCACAACAGGTGCAGTCTGCCAAACTCTAAGCCTCCAATCCGTTATGCCAAGTTATTGCCTAGCCTCTCAGCATATTCACTGAAATATCTATCGACACAGTCTCCAATTTTGAACGCCTTCTCCGTTTCCAAAACCACCATTATTGAGATAAGTATAACTTACTTTTCATATTAATTATATCTGATTGGTTCATATTTTGTATTGTTTTATTATGATGCCTTGTTGCGTAGTGATCTCGGCCAAAATCCATCGCCGACGAAGACCATCTTTGTTTTCCGATGACGTCTCTGATTNAGTTGGCATGGTACATGTGATTTATCCTTAAGGTGAAGGGTTCAAATCTCCATTTTGCAAAATTTTGTTTAATTAGTTTGCTCAAAACGACGTAGTTTTGGTGATCAAATACGGTCAATATACGGTCTTATACGACCATAGGCAATATTGCAGTATATTTTGGAAGTGGGGGGATTGACTTGCAATTTTTTGAGGTAAGAGTTATTCCTGCAAAAAAAATAAAAGTTATTGATTTACAATATTTTTAGTTAAAAATTTTTCTTGTAAAAAAAAATAAAGGTTATAGGTTTTTTTGCAGTAATCCCTAAATAAATAGGTGATTCTACGTCGATTAAAAAACTTAATTTTTGAGAACAAAATCTAAATAGTTTATAGTACTATATGTGGTGATTCTTTACTTCCAAAAATGAAAGATCTTTCATGTGATTCCTTGGTTTTCTACATTCACGAAAATCTATTTCTTTCCTTGTCTTACTTGAATTTCAATTAAATAATACAAGTACGCAAGTATAGTAAATAAATAAATGGCAATAGCATTATGGAATAACAGCCGTTGTGATTTTAGTTAGAGTCACGAACTATTCAATAAACTTGAAAAGTAAAGATTAGAATTACATAGATATACTGTCCATTACCCTTTTTTTTTATAGTAATTAGGTCTATAGATATGATTTTTGCTGATCCAAGTTTTGTATTCTATATGTGAATTCTACACAGATCAAATGTAAATGAGTAAGTCAGTAAAAGATTATTATATAACCTCAATGCATATATGACACCATTATCTAACTATAATCATCTCCGTATCACTGATCTTATAGATAAAATTGTTGTTAATTTTTGTATATATTGGTTAAAAGAAATTGTTGTTAAATTATATATAACAGTGGAAAACAGTTATATTATACGCTGATATAATGATGGAGGTATGAGCAGTTTTAGTAAATCCCATTTTTCTAAAGACCATCAACCAAAACTTCTACTCGGTTATTATAAAACCGATTTCATTTCACAGAACAGAGTGTCTATGGTCTATGTTGATACCGGGTTTAGCACAACCCGATAATCACACGAGGATAAGCCGAGATGGCCGGTGAACCGGGTCGGTTGTCCGACCATCAACGTTCGATGTAAGATCGACGTGAAGGTCGGCCTTGTCTCGACGACGATGAGCTAGGATGGAGATGAAGGAAGTGATTTATAGATGTGCCCCGAAGGACTGCCTACGTACCCCGGATTGGGGATCAAGCAAGATCGTAGTTCACAGTTTGTTCTTGGCAGCATAAAGAGTGTGAGGTCGGCGTGTCATCCTTGGCGTGAGGTCGGTGTGTCTTGTGAGGTCGGCGAGGTGCTTGACTGAGAGGGAGGTCGGCGCGTGATATGATCATGGACACACCTAAAGACTTGACGTGCACACCCGAAGGACCAATGACGAGGTCAAGGATCCGCAAGCTCATCAAGGACACTCGCAGATCACTTTTGGACGATTGGAGCAAGGAAGAAGAGCCACCACCGAACACCATTCTCAATATGGTTCGTGCCCATCGTGGTGATGGAGGTTCGGCCCAATGATATAGGTTTAAGTACTCTTTTTCCTTGACTTGGGTTTGTCCCATTGGGTTTACCAAGTTAAAGTTTTAATGAGGCTTGGGCTTATATCAACCTTTTTGGCCCAATCTCCACCATGATGTTATGCACATCATCATCATCATCATCATCACATTCTCACGTGGAAGGCCAAGAGACATTCAAACCTTGTTTTAATTCTTAGTCAAAGTCTTTGGTCTTAGTCTTTGCATTTATGGGACTTTGTTATTTCCCATGTATTATATCTTGTGCCTTTCTTCTTCATCCCTTCACATTCCTTCTCAATAAAAGCTATGTAATCTCATTGAGAACAAATCATCCAATTTTATAAAACCTTTGAGAAGTTCTCTCTTGTTCCTTTGTGAACTTTTTTTTTGATTTCTTTGGTGGTTAGCCAACGAAATCAAACCGGTCATTGGGTGGTTAACTCTTTGATCACAACTCGACTCTTTGGTGGTCAACTATCGAGTCACATCCGATCCTTAGGTGGTTAACCGACGGATTAACTGGTTTACCGAGTGCCGTTCATAGCCCTCGACGCAGCCATTCACTTCCCCCGCCTTGCTCGTTCAAGGATTATCCAAACCATTACCGACAAGAGTGTGCCGTTTTTGGGAGAATCGTATCAAGTGGTATCAGAGCCTCATGCTCTTGAAAAATCGGTGAAATCAATCCTATCTCTTCATCTTCTCTATTTTATTTTCTGTTTTAATTAAAAACCCTAATCAAAAAAAAAAAAAAAAAAATTCGAAAATTAAAAGCTTACAATTTTTTAGGTCGGCGAGGTGCCAGACTGAGAAGGAGGTCGGCGAGGTGCCAGACTGAGAAGGAGGTCGGCGCAATGCCTGACTGCATGGAAGGTTGGCGCGATGCCTGACTGCAAGGAATGTTGGCGCGGTGCCTGGCTGAGAGAGAGGTCGGCGCGGTGCCAGACTGAGAAGGAGGTCGGCGCGATGCATGACTGCAAGGAAGGTTGGCGCGGTGCCTGACTGAGAGAGAGGTCGGCGCGGTGCCAGACTGAGAAGGAGGTAGGCGCGATTCCTGACTGCAAGGAAGGTTGGCGCAGTGCCTGACTGAGAGAGAGGTCGGCGCGATGTCAGTTCTCTCTTGTTTCTCTCTCTTGTTTCTCCCTCTCTCCCAAAAAAAAAACCTTTTCTTTGTTCTCATCCTCCCTATTATTTATAGTGGGCAAGTGGTACGTGACGTCATGGATGACGTGGTGATGGACTTTATTCTTCAGGGGCCTTTGTTTTTGATGGGCCGACCTTGATTTGTATTGGGCTAGGGTGGGATGCTAAATCCACCACCACCAATTAGTCTCCCCTCAAGTTCGGCGAATGAGTGTCGAATTCGGTGGACATAGAAAGCAAGTCCTAGCTCGGTGCAAATCAAGTTCGGTCAATTGTTCGATCTTAAATTTTAGGGTCAGCGAGATGCCTGACTGCGAGCGAGGTCGGCGCGGTGCCTGACTGCGAGGAAGGTCGGCGCGGTTCCAGACTACGAGGGAGGTCGGCGCGATGCCTGACTGCGAGGAAGGTCGGCGTGGACCCTGACTGCGAGCAGGGTCGGCGCGGAGCCTGACTGCGAGCAGTGTCGGCGCGATGCTTGACTGCGAGTTGCCATACTGTGAGGTCGGCAAGCTGCGAGGTCGGAGAGCTGCGACTGCGAGATCGGCAAGCTGTGAGGTCGGTGAGCTGTGACTGCGATGTCGGTGAGATGCGAGGTCTGCGAACTGCGATAGCTGCGATTGCGAGCTACCTAATCGCGAGGTCGACGAACTCTGACTGCAAGCTACCTAACTGCGTGGTCGACGAACTTCTACCGCGAGCTGCCTAACTGCACAGTAGGCGATTTGTCTGATTGGGAGGTAGGTTGACGTCTCCTTTTTTTCTTTGTGACTGTGGTTTGGCTTTTAAATGGATGGACTCTGTGACATAATCTGAAAAGAAAATATCTTTGAATAATGAATTAAAAATTTTTGATAGGTGATACCTGAATTTTAGGTAGCTCGGTAGACGAGCAACGATCGGTAGACGAGCTACGATAGCTAGATGATCAGCTCGGACTGAACGATCGAGGTAGCGATCTATCCTCCGTCGTCGAGCTCATTCTTCCGCGTGGCTCGTTTGGTGTTAATGTCGTCGAGACATTGCGTTTGCTTCGGTTTAAACATGACTTTTTACGAGTCCCCACAGACGGCGCCAATTGTTGATACCGGGTTTAGCACAACTAGATAATCACACGAGGATAAGCCGAGATGGCCGTTGAACCGGGTCGGTTGTCCGACCATTAAGGTTCGATGTAAGATCGACGTGAAGGTCGGCCTTGTCTCGACGACGATGAGCTAGGATGGAGAAGAAGGAAGTGATTTATAGTTGTGCCCCGAATGACTGCTTACGTACCCCGGATTGGGGATCAAGCAAGATCGTAGTTCACAGTTTGTTCTTGGCAGCATAAATAGTGTGAGGTCGGCGTGTCATCCTTGGCGTGAGGTCGGTGTGTCTTGTGTTCTTGTGAGGTCGGCAAGGTGCCTGACTGAGAGGGAGGTCGGCGCGATACATGACTGTAAGGAAGGTCGGCGCAGTGCCTGACTGAGAAGGAGGTCGGCGCGGTGCCTGACCGCGAGGAAGGTCGGCGCGGTGCATGACTGCGAGGAAGGTCGGCGCGGTGCCAGATTGAGAGGAAGGTCGGCGCGGTGCCAGACTGAGAGGAAGGTCGGCGCGGTGCCAGACTGAGAGGGAGGTCAGCGCGATGCCTGACTGCAAGGAAAGTCGGCGCGGTGCCTGACTGCAAGGAAAGTCGGCGCGGTGCCTGACTGCAAGGAAGGTCGGCGCGGTGCCTGACTGCAAGGAAGGTCGGCGCGGTGCCTGACTGCAAGGAAGGTCGGCGCGGTGCCAGACTGAGAGGAAGGTCGGCGCGGTGCCAGACTGAGAGGGAGGTCGACGCGATGCATGACTGCAAGGAAGGTCGGCGCGGTGCCTGACTGTAAGGAAAGTCGGCGCGGTGCCAGTCTGCAAGCAGGGTCGGCGCGGTGCCAAACTGAGAAGGAGGCCGGCGCGGTGCCAGACTGAGAAGGAGGTCGGCGCGGTGCCAAACTGAGAAGGAGGTCGGCTCGATGCCTGACTGCACGGAAGGTTGGCGCGATGCCTGACTGCAAGGAAGGTTGGCGCGGTGCCTGACTGAGAGAGAGATCGGTGCGGTGCCTGACTGAAAGAGAGGTCGGCGCGGTGCCAGACTGAGAAGGAGGTCGGCGCGATGCCTGACTGCAAGGAAGGTTGGCGCGGTGCCTGACTGAGAGAGAGGTCGGCGCGGTGCCAGACTGCAAGCAGGGTCAGCGCGGTGCCAGACTGAGAAGGAGGTCGGCGAGGTGCCAGACTTAGAAGGAGGTCGGCGCGATGCCTGACTGCATGGAAGGTTGGCGCGATGCCTGACTGCAAGGAAGGTTGGCGCGGTGCCTGGCTGAGAGAGAGGTCGGCGCGGTGCCATATTGAGAAGGAGGTCGGCGCGATGCATGACTGCAAGGAAGGTTGACGCGGTGCCTGACTGAGAGAGAGGTCGGCGCGATTCCAGTTCTCTCTTGTTTCTCTCTCTTGTTTCTCCCTTTCTCCCAAAAAAAAAACCTTTTCTTTGTTCTCATCCTCCCTCTTATTTATAGTGGACAAGTGGTACGTGACGTCATGGATGACGAGGTGGTGATGTCACGGTTGATGGACTTTATTCTTCTTGAGCCTTCGTTTTTGATGGGCATTTGTATTGGGTTAGGATGAAGTGCTAAATCCACCACCACCGGTCTACGTTGTTACTTTGTTAGATGAATCCATCTCTTTGTGACTAAGAAAAACCTTTAAACGAAACCAAGACCAACCAATTAATGAGACGACCACCTATAGGTCAATATAATGAACATTCGAACCATATAACGTTCCAAATATTAACTATTGAAACCACTTAACAACAAATACAAACGCCACGCTCATGCCTCTCTATACAAATACTCCATTGCCATTAGCCTATAGGCTCCTTTCTTGGGATCATTCAATATATATGCACGCACATATATTTACATATATTTGGTTATAAAAAAAATATTTCCATATATTTAAATCAGTGAGTTACGACAACTAATTAAAGATTCCCTGATAACATTATGCGGCCTCGTGTTTTTACACAGACAAAACCCTATGTAGAACCTACTTAAAAAAGAAGCTCATATACTCTCTCTTTCATCATATAAATTTTTTAGTTAAACCGCAAAATTTAAAATTTTATAAATTTTAATTTTTGTTTTTTTACATTCAAAAAATATTTATTTTCTAATTAATAATAAATCAACCAAGAAAAAACAATGCATAATACAAATTCTCTATATATTAAAGGAAAAACATTGGAGGCCACTTTTGCTGATATGCCACTTCCACAAATTTTCTCTAACATTTTTCTTTTTAATTATTTAATTTTTCTATACTCATTGCCAAGCACATATATTTCCAAATATTAACTATTTCAATAACTCTAACTTTAATTGGCAAACACATTTGAATATTCATAAACTTCCCAAAATAATTATTTCGAAAATTCTAATATTAAATTATACCATTACAACTGAACAAAAAATGAATATATAAAGTAAAATAAATGCTTTTCATTTTTATTTTTAAAAATCCGTGAGCATGTAAAATGATTTTTTAAAAGTATATTTTAACAATAAATTGATATATAACTAGGCATATTTAAGAGAAAATAATAAAAAAATTATGCAAAATTAACTTTTCAAATAATAGATAAAGATTATCTAAAATATAAATTATTAAATATTATAGAGTTTTTAGTATCATTCATCGATATATAAAGTGAAGTAGAGTAATACCCTAAAATACCATCTTTTTAAGTTTTTGTTCCAAATTTAGCACCATTAATTAACTTAAAATTTCCAAAAATAGCAAAAATTATTTTGTGAAAAACATATTTACCCCAAAAATTACAAATAAAGTTTAAACTTTATATTTGGGTTCCCTTTTTCCAATTTAGGGTTTAGGTTTTCCCATTAGAAAGAGTTTTTAGGCATTTTAAAAGTAAAATTGTGCTGTTTTGGGAAATTTTTTAAAATTGTGTTAAATTTGTAACACAAAGTAAAAAATGTGGTATTTTGGAGAATCGCCCTATAGTGTATTTGAAATAATAAAAACTACAAATATATTATTAAACACTTGCATATGATGAAAATTACTGAATTTTTGTATAAATATAAATTTAATATTGTTAATATATATGAATTATAATATTAAATATAATACAAAAAATTATTTACGCGCATAGCGCGGGATCATCTAGTAGTAATAAAACTTTGAAAAATCAAATAAAAACTTTTTAAACCTCTTATATAATGGAACGGATGGAATATGTCTTTCTATATTTTAGGTATAACTTACATATGCTCTTTTATCTTTTTTAAACTAAGCTTATATATAATATGTCTTTCGAGCTCCTATATAAAAAGCAAAATAGGTGTGGTAACATAATTTTGAAGCAAAATTAAATAAATAAAAAAATATTATTTTATTCAAAAGTAAACACATGTAAAATACCCTGCAGCCCTTCAACTACTTTATTCAATGTTAATTATACGCATCTCTAATAACCAATTTTTTTCATCTCTTCTTGACAAGTTGATTTTCTCTTTCTTTCATATTAAAATTTTTTTCTCTTTCTTCCATATCAACATATCAGCAAAACGAACCCTACATTTTATTCTGTCTCTTCTCTCTCCATCGACATCTTTTTCTCTCTTTTCTTCTTCTTCCTATTTTCTAAACAAAGCTATTCTCTTGGGTAAAATCAAAATCCCTATTTTACTTTTGTTTTTCTTATAATAAAATTAGATCCAAAATCTGATCTGTTTTCTTCTGTCCATAGATCTCTTGGGTAAAATCAAAATCCCTCATTTCCATAGAGATTATGGAGATGGATCTTAGCAAGGTTATTGTCGACATTTTCACGAAGCTGGAACAGAAATGGCTCTCGCACTGCGGTGACTCCACCAGGAAGACACAAATCCTTAGCATCGACGGCGGTGGAACCACTGCCATTGTCGCCAGAGTTTTTATTGTCCACCTCGAAGACCAGATCCGCCTTCAGACCGGTGACCCTCACGCTCAGATCTCCGATTTCTTCGACATTGTTGCCAGAACTAGAATCGGAGGAATACTCGCCGCCCTGCTGGTCACCGACGACGGCTCCCCCAACTCGGAGCTCTTCTAGATTAGGCCCACCGGAGTTTTCAGGAGGAACCGGAGGTACTCCGGCAAGAGCATGGATAGGGTGTTGGAGGCGGCGTTTCGGAGGGAGGATATGGTAAGGTGTTGACTATGAAGAACACGTGTAAGCTTTATAATAAGCCTTTACTTTTGTTTTCCTTATAACAAAATTAGATCCAAGATTTGATCTGTTTTCTTCTGTCTTAAATTGCAGTATGCTATGTATGTATATAGTGATTACTGTGGGTATATAGTTGTGATTGCGTAGTAGACTATCTTATTCTGATAGCTTTCCTATCTTTGTGTGTTTGCGTAACCGACTATCTAATTCACATAGTTCCAATCTCAGTTTATATAGAGTAGTTGAATACTTACTCATACATAAACGATTAAATAACCAATTATTTAGCAAAAATAAACGATTCAACTACAAGTAAGAGTAGTCAAAACTAATTACTCACACAAATAGACGACTATTTTCACGTGAACAAAACCCAATTCTACAGAAACAAGATATGTATTCAAATATCAAGAGTTGTCTATCCGTACTTAGTAGTTAATTATACAAAACATGTGAGAAATCAATATACTCAACTGCTTTCACTATTAACCCCTAAAATTTATAGATGAATACTTTCAATATAGTTAGTCAAATAAGGTGACTACTCCATACGGTTATACCCCCAATGCAGCAAACTAAATATAAGAACTCATACATAAACAATTAAATAACCAACTATTTAGCAAAAATAAACGATTCAACTACAAGTAAGAGTAGTCAAAACTGATTACTAACACAAATAGATGACTATTTTCACGTGGACAAAACCCAATACTACAGAAACAAGATAGAAACAAGATACATATTCAAATATCAAGAGTTGTCTATCCGCACTTAGTAGTTAATTATACAAAACATGTGAGAAGTCAATATACTCAACTGCTTTCACTATTAACCCCCAAAATTTATAGATGAATACTTCCAATATAGTTAGTCAAATAAATAGGTGACTACTCCATACGGTTATACCCCCAACACAACAAACTAAAGATAAGAACTCATACATAAACAATTAAATAACCAACAATTTAGCAAAAATAAACGATTCAACTACAAGTAAGAGTAGTCAAAACTAATTACTCACACAAATAGACGACTATTTTCACGTGGACAAAACTCATACTACAAAAACGTGATACATATTCAAATATCAAGAGTTGTCTATCCGCACTTAGTAGTTAATTATACAAAACATGTGAGAAGTCAATATACTCAACTGCTTTCACTATTAACCCCCAAAATTTATAGATGAATACTTTCAATATAGTTAGTCAAATAAATAGGTGACTACTCCATACGGTTATACCCCCAACGCAACAAACTAAAGATAATGACTCATACATAAATAATTAAATAACCAACTATTTAGCAAAAATAAACGATTCAACTACAAGTAAAAGTAGTCAAAACTAATTATTCACACAAATAGACGACTATTTTCATGTATTTAAAACTTATTGATGGCATCAGTTATGATTGGTATGAGTGATGACATCAGTTAATAATTAAATAACCAATTACGTTTCTCTTTCACATCAAAAGAAGAGAAAGAGAAGGAAAAGAGGAAGAGGAAAGAAAAATAAAAAAGAGAAAGAGAAAGATAAATGTATGTGTCAGCCAAAAAGTATTGTACATAACAAGAAAGTAAGGGTGTTTTGATAATTTCCCTTATTTTGAACAGTTGACTATTGATAGAAAGTTAATTGACTGCATTGTTATGATAGTCACCTAATTAGCTCTCACAGACATAATATTCATGTAATTCACCATATATAAATACATATATTTTATAAGTATTTCTTATCTCATAAACACTACATAGATTTTGGACGGTGACAAAATGTAAATATACACATATATAAATATAGAATTTTGTTACCGTTACGTATGAGACGGTGCCCCTGAGCCTTATTTCAAATTCATTGTAAGCATAGCAAATCCCCTAAAAGGATAAAATTTAATCTATAAATTACTATTTAGTATGAACAAATAAAAGGAAAAATAAAAGGGAAAAAATGAGACCCATCTCGAGGCGACACGAGCACTTTTCCAGCTATTCCTCCCATCACACCATGGAAACTCTACAAAGCCTTCTCTGGATTCCCGTGACTGTGACCCCTCTCTCGCTCTCTCATTTTTTACCTCCAATAAATTTTTTCTTTTTTCTTTTGCTGAATAAACCTCCGAGAAATTGATACGGTTCTCGTGATTTTAATGTCTATGCCTCACTTTTTATATGTAAACCCCATACTTTTACACCAATCTAACAAATTAAACTTAAATCGCAGGCTTGAAACAATCAACTGGCACCTTGTTGACGATCTTTTTTATAAAACACCTTGTTGACGTTTCTATGCAAGTAGCATACACATTTATTTTTAACAAAAAAAAGTATACACATTTTTGTGTAAATTAACGCAAAATGATTTGCTGGTTGTGATTAGCTTGACAAAACCACAGCATCATATCAAATATGGGATATGGAGAAGTTCGATCGGCTCTCTTTCCCATTTGATCACATAAGTAAAAACTTGCATTTAGGATTTCACTTACGCTTCTTAATGGTGGCTAAATATACAACTAAACATTTGCACAATATTTCATGCATAAAATTCAATAAGGCTAATATGCTTAGAAACACGAAGTATTGGAATATCAATGAGTTTATCATAGTACTATTAATTAAGTATCCTACTTCATGACCTTTTTTGTTTCTTTTATATTGATTGATGGGTGAGAACTTACAGCAAAACTAGTTCTCCGATCATTCAATTTCAGTTCCAGAACCTTGACATGAGGTTTATGCTAAACCCATAATTACAGAAAGAATCAGCAAAGGTAACTCCTGCGATAGAGCATGGAACAATAAACTTCCATGGGTCCTTCACCTTTGGTAACCTCTTCCACGATGGTGTTGCGCTCCTTGCTTCAATGAATAATGCTTTCATCTCTTATGTAGTTTCTCTGCAGTGCCTGAAGAAGGTAGTCAACAGACGAATCTCACAAGGTTCTTCAAAGGTCATGTGTGGAGGAAGTCTCTTAACCATCTTGTTGAAACCAGCCAGCTGCTCTGCACTAATAGGCTCCATAAGATGTTTGGGAGGGATTGGGTAGGGAACCTTAGGGACATAAACGCGTTGAGGAGCCACAACGCTTGGAATCGCAGCCTTTTCACTTGGATCGATCGATACATGGGGTCTATCGATCGATCTGTGCACATCTGGCAAACCCAAACTGTGTTGCTTGTCCGGATCGATCGATCTGGAATCTGCATCGATCGATCCAATCCCTCCTGTCCTGGCGACGGATTTTGCTGCAGCTGGATCGATCGATCCTAGTCCTGGATCGATCGATCTGGGTCCTCCTATTGAAATCGGTCTACTTCTTCTGCATGGATCGATCGATACAAGTGGTGTATAGCGATCACGTCCTTTATGTCCCAGATTCATCGTTTTCTTCATTCCCTTGAGTGCTTAGCGCATTACAATGCTCATTGGACCTCGAAGTAGAAGTAATCATACTTACCCGTGCATCAAGAGATTTAACATGGGAAGCCAAATTATCAAATTTCCCATTGAGCTCGTTGTACACACCATCTATCTTGACATGAAGCTCGGCTATCTTGCTACTCACGTCTTGTGCATTCTTCTTCTGC
Source organism: Eutrema heterophyllum (assembly GCA_002933915.1). Lineage (NCBI taxonomy): Eukaryota > Viridiplantae > Streptophyta > Magnoliopsida > Brassicales > Brassicaceae > Eutrema > Eutrema heterophyllum. Next base: position 400,050 of record PKMM01020145.1, read on the forward strand.
CTTTCTAGTAGATGTTGCATCATAAGCTCAAGCTTATTATTCTGAGATGAGCTCACTAGAGCTTGGAGCGGTGCCTGATACCCTGCTTGGAAGTTGCTGAACTGAGACTTTTGCTGGAATCCTCCATTACCGAAATTAGTACCCTGAAACTGGCCTCTGTTCGGATAATTTCTCTGGTTTTCGACAAAATTCACATCCGCATAGTCAATACCATTATGCACCTGACACCCTTCAGCTTCCCCAACATCCTCACAGTAGTTCATCATTCTCTGATCTCGCTTCAGAAGTTTATCAAGCTTGGCACTAAGCTCTGCTTTTCGCTGTGAATCACCCCCAACAACCTTGTTTGTTCTGTCAAAATCTGCGCAATGATTGTTGTTGCTCGCTGCAAGGTTCTCTATCAAGACTCGAGCTTCTTCAACGGTATTTGTCATGAAGCTACCGTTGCTTGCTGTGTCAAGTGCCATTTGAAACTTCCATTCAATACCTTCATAGAAGCTGTTCATGATGATTTCTTTTGAGTAACCGTGATGAGGACAATCTCTGACATACTCCTTGAATTGTTCCCAAGCCTCATAGAAGGACTCAAAGGCAGTTTGCGGGAAGCCAGTAATCTTACCCTTAAGCGATGCAATCTTCGATTTAGTGTAGAAGTGGTTGAGAAATATAGCTCTGCATTCATCCCAAGAAGTGATGGACCTAGCAAGTAGAGACTTGAGCCATATGTGCGCTTTGTCACTCAGCGAGAAAGAGAATAACTTACACTTTAGGTAGTCAGAAGGAACCCCATTGGACCTCGTGGTGCTGCAGATTTCTTCAAAACTCGCAACATGTTCCATCGGATTCTCAGAAGCTAATCCATGGAACTAGCTTTACTTCACGAGTGCGATGATCTGAGGCTTGATCTCAAAATCCTACCTCTAAATTGGTGGAGGTACGATCGCAGCTCGATTGGCATAGAAGGCGTGCGGAGTGTCAGCATCTCCAAGAGTCCTTCTAACAGCTTGTTGCTGCTGTCTCGGCTGCTGAACAGGCGCAGGTGGGAAAACACCAATGCGAGGAATCTGTTGGTTAGCTGCAGCAGCAGGGTCTTGAATACCCAGATTGTTTCTATCTACTAGATTTTGCTGATTAACGTTGTCATCCATCTCAGCTTGTCTAGTTCTGGCTCTTCTGTTCTCGCGTTCTAGTCTCGCTAACTGTTCGTTATCAAGTGCAATCAATTCCTTAGAGCCTTGGTTTCTTCTGCTCATGCACCTGAAACACACAAGAAAGAGAAAATAGAACATATCAGTAAACTAAAAGTAAAAATCTTAGACTAAATTATAATCCTAAACTCGTAGGTAACGCTATTGGTCCCCGGCAACGGCGCCAAAAACTCGATACACTCATGTTTTAACCCAAAATAAGACTGCAAGTGCATAGATAATCGCAATAGTATTTAGGGATTGAATCCACATAGATCAATGTTACATTACAAATCTGCGAGATTAAAATAGAGCTAAGACAAAAATAAGGTTGGTAGCTGATTGCAAAACAAAGTGAAAGTGCTTGTAAACAATAATAAAAATGTTAGGTTCAGGAAAATCTCAGAAAATCAGAATGTCAAACCAGATAATCGAACATGAAAACAATAAAACACGGTTCTAGAACTCAAATCACGGATTTAAATTCAATCTACTATCGTAGAATTAACTTCTATGTTTAACCACAATATTTTAAATTGTCGTTTGAATTCAAGTTATTAAACATGCATTAAAGTTCAAGTTTGATAAGTTCACATATTGCCTTAACATCAACTGTCGTTGGCTAAGGACAATCTGCTCATCTATGTTCTTTCAGGCATTTAAACAAACACTTTTGATGCGTTAAACAACCTAAAATCAGAAACTATGTAGCTAATCAAGTTTCAACATTAATAACAACAATAGATGAAGAACATATAGATAGAATCCTTATTCTAACAGGTCTGATTCAACGATTCATGAAAACCTTAGAAAACCCTAAAACCTAACAAGAGATCTACTCACACATGCTCAAAAAACACAAACAAGTAAAAATAATGAAAGATATAATTAGATTCAATAAAATTAGATTCAATAAAATAAATAAGAGGGTTCAGAAATCTTCTCCAAATTTATCAGAAGAGGTTCAAAGATCATCTCCCTAGCTCACAAATCAATAGAATAAAAAGTCTGAAGGAAAATAATGCTTGGCCTTAAAAGTGGCTGAAAAATAAGTATATATAAGTTTTGGGTCAAATTAGGTTGAGTCATGATGATTCTAGGACAAAATAGGAAGTTCAGAAACAACCTTTTTAGGTCAAGAACATGGGTCGATCTGGGTCGTCCTGGGAAGTCTGGCGCATATGCAGTGTCTGGATCGATCGATACCAGGTGGGTGTCGATCGATCCAAGCCTCCCTGTTCCAATTCCTGCGCATGCCTCTTTTGCGAGCCATATTGATCTATCTTCAGTAAATCGGATGTAACTTTTGATCGCACCGTTGGATTCGCTCCAAACCACTTGCAAATGAAAGCTAATTCATAGATCTATCTTGTGTCCAAATGTCAGAGCAATCTATTAGTGGGAAATCCTTCAACGAATGCCAAACTTCAGATGCTTCTGCATGACTCTACGTTCCTAATTTCATCTTTTGCAACCAAAACACCTTGTATTCTTCCAAATCAACCTAAAACCTTTAAAACCTTGATAAACGACTAAAAGACTCTAAAAACACTCTTTGACTCAATAAAAGACTCAAAATAAACACCAAAACATATGCTTTTAAAACATCAAGTGTTTTTAGCTCTTTCACTATCAGATTTTTCTTAAGCTCTGCCGCATGCTTTTCCATTCTCCTTATGTAAAATTCTGCCACACATTTCTGAACAATGACAAAAGAAACTAATTATAATCATATGTATAACTCCTAATCCAACTGCATAAACATCTTCTACTTCGATCATTTAATGATCAAATCTCAAAAATTTGAACAAAACCAACACGTGTCATCAACTCTACTCCTCGAGAGCTTTCTTGTTAAAGGCAATCTTAGTGTGTGCATAGACACACACGATTCAACACTTAACGATGATCTTAGGCAAAACAAACATCCTAGATGACATTGATACTTTCCACAACTTGCATATATGTTTCTAAAACCTTAAGAGCCTTAACTATTGAAATTCTACTAAATTTAATAAGTATGAAAATCTAATCAGTTTTAATGATGAAATGCTACTTTATTGCATAAAAGTCATGGAAAGTCTACTCAATTTTACATACTTTTGCAGGAAACAAAACAAATTAAACTTCAATTTAAAAGAACAATGGACAATGGTCACTATCAATGCATCAACCATTAGTATACAATGCATATGTGTTTGTATTGAACTGATCCGGCATTGGAGATAAAGTACGAAACTTACGTAAATTGTCTTCGAGGTTGAAAGGAACCCATGACCCACGACCACCGAATAGGGTAACTGCCTCGTGAACCGACCCGAATGGCGGAGAAGTATCGATCTCATCTCTTAAATGCATTCTCCTAATTTTGGGAACATGAAAAACATCCGTTGGATCAACGAAGAACCCGAAACTATTAACCCGGTTTGGATCCTCACCTCATGGATCCCGAGCATACTTGGAGTCACCTCTGCCACATGATTCTGAGGCTCCTCTGCAATCGTCATCACAAAGAACCAAGAGACGATGGATTTTTTTGGAATTTAAAGGTAAAATGATTTAAGTGAAACACTTTTTAGTAATCATAATGAATGAGCAGAGGAGAACAAAGAGAAAAAGCGAAAGGAAAATGAAAGGTAAAGAAAAAAAGCTTTTTAAAGGTCGTATCGCAATGATTTTGTTGCTGCTTCTTCTCCTTCTTTTAGGGTTTTTGTTTTAATCACTTCATCTATTATCTCATGGATCTTCGTTTCAATTTTTGTTATTAATTATGGTTATGGTAGCCATCGAGTTATAATCCATACACTTATCAGAGGTCTTAAAAACCGATATCATCACCCAATACGTTTCGAGACATATTGATGCGATATAAGTTTTAATCCCAAATTAAATCCCAAGTGTAAGACAATTATTGAAATAATTATGGGTATCGAACCACAAAGAGATTGAATAACTCAGTAGAATAAGAAACTTAGCTAACTAATAAGGTTTTGGGTTTTTGATTAAAATGATTAAAACTATTAATATTCAATGAAAAATCAGAACATAAATAGAAAATAATTAAACGAGAGATTAATATTAAACACAAATTCAAGAAATCACAAGAATATATAATAAAAATCGGATTTTAATTCAAGAAAATAAAACATGGGTCTTCGGGTTTGGTATTTTGTTCTAGGATGATCGATAATTGAAAGATGATGTTTAAAACACTTAAATTCATTTCCTAGATCATGATCAATTGATTAGAATATTTCATTTTCATGAGACTAACCTTTTTATAAACCATATAATTAGGCTAATTTCCCAATTGCAACTAGATGATTTATAAACTATGAACACAAGACCATTTAATCACAATTCACCTTAGACTTCAATTTCCATTTGTTAAGAATGAAAAGCATGAGAAGAAATATTCAAAACAAATCGCCAATCACCTTCCGGGTAGCGACTGTTAATCCCAGAGATCACACAATGGGTAAAACAGTAAACAACTCGATCGGAATCTCGTTTTATTAGATCAAACTCGGCAAAGTACAAAAAGAATTAAGTCGAAAGACTTTTATCGGTAAAGGAGAACTAGAAGAATAAAAGGTATGAAGTCGGAGCTTTTGGTCTCTTAGGTCTCGTTCGTGAGTTATGGGATGATCTCTGGATGAAGTTGAGGCCTCCTTATTTATAAGGTTCTAAGTCGGCCAAAAACATGATCATTTTCTTTTCCTAATTCTATCAGGAAAATGATAACTTCCTTTCTCTAGTTCCATCAGGAAAATGAAGATTTCCTAAAATTCCTCTGAGATCGGAAAATATTCCGCAAATCCATTTAGAATAACTCACCACCGGTGCTGTCGTTGCATTTGGCTCTCTCAACTTACTCATCGTCTATGCTCGTTGAATCTTTGTGCCCTCGATTTTGCTTTATGTTTGAAACATTAGGCTCTCTGATTTCTTGTTTAAGAGGTTGAATTTAAAGGATATTGGGAGAAAATCGAAAACGTAGAGAAGATGAAACGGAATTTTCAAGAGGGATCACTAATTTAATGCGTGACAAAGAGAAGATGAAGTGATATTTCCATCGAAAGAAGTTGGGAGAAGATGAATGTAATTGAGTTGTGGCTTAAGCCACGTGGCAGTCTAAGGAAGAATTTTTTTGGGCTGATGTAAACACTGCCAGGAGCCTCAAATAAGTTATGATAATTTTATCAGGTTATTTTTGGGCTGATGTAGACACTGATAGGTTATTTGATAAAATTATCAGGCTTGTCCTGAAGAGGAGGGGTCTGTTTCAGTCTGACTCTGCTTTGACGATGAACTCAGCGACGTTGAAGATGATCAACGACTTGGTCAACGGTTCTGAAGAGACATTTTACAAGGCTTTCGCTAAGTCGATGGAGAAGATGGGAAGAGTTAAAGTGAAGACGGGCTCAGCCGGCGTGATCAGGACACGGTGTTCTGTCGCCGGAAGTTAAGTTAGCCTGATCGGAAAGTGGTGTGTTCTGTTTTTCTTTAATTGTTCATTGTTGTTGTGTTGGAAAAGGTGTTCTTAATTTGATTTTGATGTTGTTTTTATGCACCGAGAGTTATCTTTTATGGTTCAATTAAAATGTGAATCATTATAAAATTTACAATAATTTCCAGTATTATGTCTCCGTATTTTCAATTGGAGATATAAAAATATACAGTAATTATTATGAGTGATAAGACCACCTTTTGAAGTCGTTCTTACAACATGTAAAATTTATTCAAAAAAAAAAAAAAATTGTTCTTACAACATGTGTGTCCTTTAAATGTAAATAAAAAAAATGATCCGAGAATGATTAGATCTTTACTTCAAAGTACTTAAGATCAGAATGACGAATATTGTAATCCAACTTTATTGGGCGTTCTATTTGGGCCTATCATTCAAAAACTTACATTACATTCTCCAAATTCAACTTACATTACATTCTCCAATTCCCTAACCGGTGAGTGAAACGATATTCTTCGTAACGTCTTGAATAAACTTTTGCAAAGCAACATGCGACGATCCACCGTCCATTAAAGCCAGGCGGCATTTCTCGCTCATCTCCCTCACTCTCTTCCTCACGTCACTATCTTGCTCCATCAGACACATGATCCCTCTCTCTATCTCGTTTGCCGTCACCAGCTCCTCCGTCACTCCGGCGAAAATATCGCCTCTCCAATATTTTTTTATCCCCACCGCCAATCCAAGCTCCTCCACCATTTCGAAAGCGTTGAATTTCTGTTCTGCGTATAGCGGCCATTCCAAAGTTGGAACACCGAACCAGAGGCTCTCCAGTGTCGAATTCCACCCGCAGTGAGTGACGAAACCTCCGATCGCCGGATTTGCAAGAACAGCCACCTGTGGAGCCCATCCGATCACTTTCCCTCTCTCTTCCGTCCGATCAAGGAATCCTTCCGGGAGAACTTCCTTCAGATTCGTAAACTCCCCTGGAGGTTCCTTTAGTACATTCAAAGTCACACGGCGCAGAGACCACAAGAAACGGTGGCCGCTTCGCTCGAGCGCGACTGCGATCTCTCTTGCTTGTTCCTCACTGAAACTCCCGAAGCTCCCGAAGCAGAGGAACACCACCGATCTAGCCGGCTGGTCGTCTAACCATGCTAAAATCTCCGATTGTTTCTCCTTCTTGGAATCATCAACTTGATTCTCGAGATTTAACAGTGGTCCCACTGGATAAACAGGAGGAGTATGAGTATCACCACTCTCGAGAGACTCTAACGCATAAGGTTCAAGATCAGCAACAGTATTCACCAAAATGCCCTTCATCTCTCTGAATCTTCTTGATTGGTTTGCAAACATCGGGAGCCACTCTTTCGATGCGTGAATGCGAGGAACGCACTTCACTGGAAAAGGACGAGTCAAACACGGAATGACCAACTCAGCTTCCGAGTTTTCCAAATCCGACTCACTGACATCGTATTTATTCTCATCGTACAGTTGCTGAACGTGAAACCCGAGCCCGAGAGCCCCAGCGTTGTTGGTGTAAAACAGGTAACTCGGAACGGAGAACTCATTCGCCACGTCTATCATCGAGGTGCAGAACATGTCAACGACGAACCCAGTGAGCCTCGTCGACATGTCGTCCACGAGTTTCGAAACGGCGCATCTCACCTTTGGAACCTGATTGTCGATGTGCATGTCAACCCTTGTCGGCTCCGCGTTTTGTTGATCTTCGCCGGAGATAAATTCGTAGCGGAGGCGTTCGCTGGATGCGGCGGAGAGGGCTGCCACGTAGGCGGAAGCACCTACATCGCTTCCGGAAGGGGAAGGAAGGATGAGTACGGAGATAGAGAGGCGGTTTTCTCGGTCGAGTAGTAGCTTCGCCATCCCGACTGTTGATCTGAGATGACCGGTTGCAGGAAACGGTATGAACACAAGCTCAGATTTCATGTTTATCATTCTTCTATATTTTTCTTACTTTGTCTGAATCCTCTGAGTGATAACACCAATGAGAAGTATCAAATGACCTTTATACTAATTTAAATAGTCACTGTTTCGGTTTCTTTTGTTTGGTTCTGTTTATTGGGGGCAAAATAACTCGAGCTCTTTAGAAAATATTAGCCCATTTCTATCCATACGAAAACATTGTTTTTTTTTCGAAAAATTTATTTCAGAACATTTTGATCATAAAATCATGATATCTTCATCCAAAAACTTATTTGATTAAATTTAAACTAAATTAATGTAAGAAAAAAATTTATTAAAATATTATTAGTTGCATATCAAATCATCTACATTTTTTTCGACGGTCAAATCGTCTACATAACATAATCATATTAAAATATAAGTGAAATAAATATAGATCTATCTATACGATGAAAACAAAAAAACGATGAGAGAAAATTTTGAACACAATTTTTACTCTGAACATATAAAATAAAAGTAAGATCTTTTTCAATATATATAT
>PKMM01020145.1:409119-482687 GCA_002933915.1 Eutrema heterophyllum
TTTTTTTTTTAAATAAAAAATAACAAAAAAAGAAAAGGAATTGTGTTTTATATAATGAAAACAAAAAACATTGAAAAAGTAAAGTAAGAGACAAAATAAAAACTACCAAATAAAAATTGTTAAATATAAAACAAAAATTATTTGCCTGATCACGAATTATATTACAAATTATATAAAAATATATTCAGAATGTTTTAAAGTTAGTAATTCGCCTGATCGCGACACATGTCAAGTCAGACGATCAGATTTTGACATGTGTTTAATAAATTTTCAATTATAATTTAACACATAATATTACATTAATAAAAGTAAATTGAAAATCGATTCCTAATCTTAAAAAGTAAAGGGAAAAAATAGTAGTTATGTTTAGATTAAGAAAAATTAAACAAAAATTATAAATAAAAGCCAAAGTTAAAAAACCATATTTTAGTTTCAAATAAAGAAATTAAACAATATATTACAATCCTAAAAAGAAAATGAATAAAAGCCAAAGTTTATAAAAAATAAAAAATAAAAAAACCATATTTGAGTTTAGAATAAGGAAATTAAACAATAGTTTACAATTCTAAAAAGCTAAAGTTTTATAAAAAGAAAAAACAATTAGTATTTCTATTTGGATTAAGAAAATTAAAAAAATGGAATACAATCCTAAAAAGAAAATGAATTCTCATTCCCCACCTCTATATAACCAAATTGATAGCTTCTCAATTTCACAACTAAAAAAGATTTTATAACATTTTTCGTCTATAAACTGCGGGTAATCTTTTGTCTAATTGAAGACATGATTACATAAAGAAAAAGTTCATGTTACGTAAAGAGAAAAGCATGATCGCGCAACGTTAAGTCAATCGATCATATTCTGACATGTGTAAAAGAAATTTTCAAAAAAAAAAACCAATTAGTTTTGACACATAATATTAGCAATAGAAGGATAAATCAAACAGCTTTGGAAATTTGGGTATTCGGTTTGGTTTCGGGTAGGAACCGATCGGTTTCGGGTATTTCGGATAGTGGCGTTTAGGATTTGTATAGGTTCCGAAACAGTTTTGGTTCGGTTTCGGTTTGGATCCAATCGGTTCAGGGTCGGGTCGGTTCCAAAATCTGAGAACCAATAAATATCCGAATTTTTTTGGTTATAGTTTGGTTCGGGTATTTAATACCCGAAATACCCGAAATATTGAAAATATACCCAAAAATATATCCGTATAACCAAAATATACTCAAAATATCAAAAATATACCCAAAATATTTAAAATATATCCGAATACCCGAAAAATGCTAAAGAAAATATACCCAAAATATCAAAAATATATCCAAAATATAGAAAATATATCCGAAACCCCGAAAAGACTAAAAAAATACACCCAAAATTTTGGGTTTTCGAGTACCAGATCAGATATCGGATAATACATGGAATCGAACAGATACCCACGAGTATCAATGAAGAGGAATCATCGGGTATTTTGTGCAGAACTGAACCCAAACGAAATCAGTTTTTTCGGGTCGGTTCCAATTCGGGTATTCGGTTCCGATTAAAATTCTCAAGCCTAGTTGGAAGACAACTTTAGAAAAAGTATTGGATATCGTCATGTATTCAATACGAGCTCATATATTAGAATAAATATGGAATAAAGCAGTTATAATATCATGTATTTAGTGCGAGCATATATATTTCTGATAAATTGAAACCAACACATGAAAATTAACTATTGGGGGAAAAAACTAGAATAACTTATAAAAATAGGTTAATTACTAGACTAACATATATTTACTAGGAAATATTAAACGTGTTTTTGTGCCCATTATATCCTTATTTGTTTTTGTTAGGAAAAATGTTATTACGAAACTGCCATTACTAAATTATTTCCACGTAAACAAAAATTTGACTTGTTTACAAAAATGCCACCGCGTTTTTCAGAATAAGTCTGCGGACCTTTGTTGCAAACTTAATAAATCCGCAAGTCTACGCATACTTATTATGTAGACTTAATAAATTTGCGCAGATCTGCAGACTTATTATGCAAGCTTATTTTTCAATGTTGCAGACTTATTAAGTCTGCGCAGATCTGCAAACTTATTATGCGTGTTGCAGGCTTTATGACGCATGCTTAATGTGCTTTTTTGCAAACTTATTAAGTCTGTGCAGATTTGCAGATTTATTTTTGATTGTAGACTTATTACGCAGATTTATTCCATTTGTCGCAGACTTAAGTTCAATTTGCAGACTTATATAAAATTTGCAACTGTTTGTTGCAGACTTAATTGCTTTGTTGCAGACTTTTGGAAAATCTGGACAAAAAGACAAAGTCTGCGACACTAAAAGGTCTTACGGAAATAACATCGCTTGTCGCATATTTATTTACAATGTCGTAGATTTGATGTTCAACGTCGCAGACTTATTTGTAAATTGCTTACGTGTCATTAAAAACTGCAGACTTATTTTGACCGTGTTGCAGACTTGTTTTCTGACTAGAATAACACTTTGTTTGTCGCAGACTTGTTATGCAGACTTATTGAATGTGTTGCAGACTTAACGAATTTGTTTGTCCTAGACTTTCGTTGTTGACTTATTGAATGTGTTGCAAACTTATTTCGAACTTCGAGTTGTATGGGTGATGTTCCTAATATGTTCTGTGACAGACCGTGGCGCCCGTTGTCGCCAAACTACACACGAGATTTTGGGACAAATGTACAAGGATTTTGTGGGTGGTATCGGATCAAAAGTGTTACCTAGTCATGTTGCAGAGGCTCTGAACAAACAATATGGTATTAAGGTATGGTTGCAGTCATCATGTGTCGCAGACTTGTTTTGTTGTTGCAGACTTATTTAGTTTTGTTGCAGACTTATTTTGTTCAGTTGTCGTAGACTTATCTGTTCAGTTGCAGTTTTGTTTTCCCTTGTCGCAGACTTATTTTGTTTTGTTGCAGATTTGTATTCCTTTGCCGCAGACTTATTGTTTTATGAATGTGATAGATGGAATACTGGAAAGCTTATCGAGCCTTAAAGCAAGCACGACTTTTGGCAATGGGTTCACCGGAGAGTGGATATGAGCAAATACCTTCGTACTTATACTTGATACGAAGAGCTAATCCTGGTACTTATACGTGTCTTGAAGTCGATGCAGAAGATCGATTCAAGTATTTGTTCATCTCATTTGGTGCAAGCATAAACGGCTTTCAGTACATGCGCAAAGTTGTTGTTGTTGATGGAACATTTCTCCAAGGGAAATATAAAGGAACACTCCTTCTCGTAACATGTCAGGATGGGAACTTTAAAATTTTCCCAATAGCATTTGCCGTAGTTGACACGAAGAATGATGCATCATAGGAATGGTTCTTTACACAGCTTAGTTGTGTGATTCCAGATGATGGTTGTCTCTCCATCATTTCTGACAAGTATAGATCGATATCGAAGGCCATTAAAAAGGTGTATCCATTGGTGAGTCGTGGTATATGTACATATCATATGTACAAGAACATAATAATGAGGTTTAAAGGACGTGATGCGTTTCAGTTGGTTAAAAATGCAGCAAACGCATATAAGATATCGGATTTCAATGTTATATTCAATGAGATCGAAGACATCAATCATGCACTTCACTCTTATTTGCAGAAGGCTGATGTGAAGGTGTGGAGTCGTGCTCATTTTCCAGGACACATATACAACTTATTAACTTCCAACATAGCGGAGTCAATAAATAGAGTGCTCTCGGATGCTAGGAACCTACCCATTTCTAAGATGTTAACAAGATGGTTCTCTAGGCGGAGGCGTGAAGCAGGCCTAATGACTACAACACTCACACGTGTTGCGGAGAAATTACTGGAGGTAATAAATTTGCGACATATGTAATAAGTCTGCGACATACGTAATAAGTCTGCGACATACGTAATAAGTTTTCACTAATTTTATTTACATTTTGGCAGCCACATGTTAATGATTCGAGGCTGTTGACCGTGCAAGAAATAGATGCGGATCAAGTACAAGTCAGTAGTGGGACGCATGTACATGTTGTTGATGTACGGAAACGTAAATGCACATGTCGTAGGTTTGAATTGGATAAGTTGCCTTGTGTTCACGCAATTGCAGGTGGAGAAGCTAAGAGAATGTCCCGTGTTGGTCTGACTTCTCCGTACTACTATAAGAACTACCTCAGTAACGCTTACGCCATGTGCATCATGCCAAGTGATGTAGCTCAACCAATTCATGAACATGTCGCTGCAAAACTGTGTTTACCTCCTGAAGTTCGACAACCACCTGGAAGGTCAAAGAACTCTAGATATAAATCTGCGTTGGACAAAGCAATGGAGAAAAAAGTCCCGAGGAAGCAACACATTTGCTCCAATTGCAAACAAAGTGGACATAATGTGCATACGTGTGCCATGTGATTTTTTATTCACTTTGTATTATGGTTTAAAGATTGGTGTCATTGTGGATTTGTATTTGTATGATGGCTTTGTTTCCAATTTTACAATACCTAATAAACCTAGTAGTAAACTATTCAAGAAATTTTCATAATTTCTGCCTGCAAAACAGTTAAAATAAGGAGACGTGCTGTTTCATTTGTTGCAGACTTATGTTAAAATAAGTCTGCAACACTGTCAATATAAGTCGGCAAAGGTACAATAAGTCTGCAAGTCAGTTAACATAAGTCTGCAAGTCAGTTAACATAAGTCTGCAACAAATGAAACAAGTCTGCAATAAATAAACGAATAAAACAAGTCTGCAACAAAGTTATAATAAGTCTGCAATACAGTTATAAACAAGTCTGCAATACAGTTATAACAAGTCTGCAACAAAGCAAGAAAATTAGATGTCTGCAGCATCTACATAAAAAGTCTGCGACAAAAGGATCTAAGTACATAAATAACTACGATTGTATGGCAGGCTTAGGTATGCGGACTTTGTCTTGACCGTGAGGCCTTGGGTCAGACATCTGAGGGTTTGCGTCAGGAACCTCGTCAAAAATCTCCGTTGCAAGTTTCAAACGGATTCCGACAATTGTGTTGTCACTTAAACCATCCATTTTGTATCCCAATGCAAGGCACTCCACGTACTTGATAGCATAGACACCACAGTCGCATGTCTGAACGTTTTGTGGCAAATGTTTGTTATAGTGAACTTTGAAAGCATTCCATTTACGACTCTTTCTTTTCTCTTTGGGTGTGAAAGATTTAATCAAATATGGAACCATTTTCGCATATGGCCTCACATGGTCGACCACTTTCTTCCAGTCCTCGGGCATGATGCTATCGTAAATCTCAATCATCTCTTTCTTCAGATCCATTTCACACGCAATCCAGTGGCTACGGTTTATGTTGTCAAAAAAGTAGACAACATCAACATCGTCGATCCATCTCTTCTTTGTTTGAGCGTAATCTGGAGATGTCCCATTAAACGTACTTTCATAACCTTCACCAAACAAGAACTTCGACGGAAAAATAGCAAACTGTTTATAGTCGAGAATCCATAAGTCGACAAACCATTGGTCAAGGAAGGCAATTCTTTCAGTCTGGAATGGGGTAGGTACTCGGAGAGACCTCTTCCGTAACAAATTCATGGAGGAACACATATACTGCAAAACAAAAGTAAGAAGATAAGTGTTCAGAACAAATACCCCTAAGACTAGTCTGAGATAAATGAAAAAAATCTTTGACAAATCAAACAAAGTCTGCAATGAGTATAACAAGTCTACAACAAATAAAACAAGTCTGCAACGAATAAAACAAGTCTGCAATGAATGAAACAAGTCTGCAACGAATCAAACAAGTCTGCAACGAATGAAACAAGTCTGCAACAAATAAAACAAGTTTGCAACAAATAAACAAGTCATGTTCTTTCTTTTCCTCAACTACAAGATCATCAACTTCGTAACGGCCACGAGATCCACGCCATGAGAGAATAGGAAGTTCCTCTTCTTGCTTTTTTCTCCCATAAATGAAACAAGTCTGCAAAAAATGAAACAAGCTTGCAACAAATGAAACAAGTCTGCAACAAATGAAACAAGTCTGCGACAAATAAAACAAGTCTGCAACAATAACAACAAATCTGCAACAAATGAAACAAATCTGCAATAAATGAAACAAATCTGCAACAAATGAAACAAGTCTGCGACAAATAAAACAAGTTTGCAACAATAACAACAAATATGCAACAAAAGAACAAATCAGTGCCAAATGTGTTGTTTCGGCACTAAGCATTCCTCTGATGGTACAAACGGTGTAAAACCAAGGAGACGACAGTTCATCGTCTACCTCCCTCTTGACTCTTGTCATCTTCTACAACATTGTTTCGAATCCAGATATAAACCCTAATCCGCTAATTCCTCTGAAATAAAATCTACGACAATCACTCGAGCCTAATTTCCGGAGTTTCATCCGTCGCCGCACGATAATCACATCTGCCGCACAAATCGCTGCAACACACACAAACATCGCACAACCACTTTCCCTATGAAAAATAAATCTGCGAGACATGCAAAACATATCTGCAACGAGAACGAGATGAGTTTGGGCTGCTTTCGGAATGAGTTTGGGCTAGTGACCTTCGTAGTTCGTAGCATTAAAACTATTTTTGTCTTTTTATTTATTTATTCTCTTTTCGTAGCAATAATTTTATTAATTAATTTAATTTATTTTAATGGGTTTTAATGAAATAAAATATTGTTTGTCATTTTTGATAAAAACCAACCTAAAATTATAGGTTTTGTCCACCTTTCTTCTTCATTTTACCTTCTTTTTGTCTTTTTGAGTGCCACTCAAAATCCAATTACTCTCCATTACATTTTAAATGATTGTTTAAACATTTTACACATAGAATAAGAAATCACATCAATTCATATATTTTTTTATAAAAAAAATATATATATTTAAACAAGTTGTCTAATTAAAAGCAATTCAACCAATGATAAAACAGATTGTAAAATACAAATGGTAAAAAATTATTAATTTTGCATTGAAATGTAAAACATTACTTTGAAAAAAAATGTTTTGGTTAAAACATCATTTATATTGAACAGAAGGAGAATTAGTTAAAAATTTACGGCAAAATCTAACAAACCCGATTAAAAATGAAAAAAAAAATCTCTCTATCAAATGAAAAATACATATGCAATTGTTACCATGTCCAATCCTGGACTAGTCTTTAATTAGTTGAAAAATACTATATTATAAAATGCATGTGATATTTTTCAACATAGATACACCAACGCCCTAACAATTCTTTGGCCGAACATCTAACCATGTGATATTGCAAGTAAATATGTAGCTAAATCCTTCATATAAAATACACATAACAAAAATTTGAAATGCTGCTCGTTAGTTTTTTTGGTTTCTGAACCAAACTAAATTAAATTGAACAAGTGATTATCAACTTATGGACCCAGTTGAACCACTGGATCCTCTGGAATCTTTGGTGGATCCTCATGGAGCGCCATATCCATGTCCTCCTCGAGATAATCCATTAGGAATTTCACTTGTGGACCATCATCGAGATAGTATCGTCTCACCGTGATGACACGGTTGTTTAGTTCTGCCGGATGATCAGCGACTGAGTGTCGGCAGCCCCAATCCAACAAAATTGATGGTCCGAAGCAAGATAAAAAAATGTGACCTTTTGTAAATTATAAATTTTGCAGTTAAACAAAAAAACTCTTCTTTGCATTTCTGAAAAAAATACACCAAATCGGAAAAACAGAACAAAACACTATTTCTAAAAAATAATCATCTTTATATTTTTTCTTAAATCGTTTATTTTTTTTCGGTGGTCTTTAGATAGATAATTATGTGACACAAACCAATTGTTTTTTTGTTACAAAAAATATTTTAAATAAAAACATGGATTTCAAATTTTGTGCATTATATAATATTAATCTACAACTCAATATGTGACCCATAAAAACATTAAAAAAAAATATGGTGGTCCTAGGCCATCGCCTACTTCACCTGCCCTACGGGCCAGACCTGAGTGTCGGTAGCGAACATGTACTTCATTGCCACCAAGCTATGATAAATACAAAAAAAACAACAATTATAAGTAAGTAATCAAATTATTACATATACCACATGAAATAATACCTGAAGAGTCTCGACCGAGTATTGATGTCGTCCATGATAATCAAGGAAGTCCCTGGATGTTAGATGTGCCATTGGATACATAAATAGCCCCGCTGTCCGTCGGTGGAGAACTATTTCGGTTATAGGGATGACGTTGTCGAACATAAGCAAATGCAAAACTTGACATGCGGACAACCTCTGGTTCAAAGAGTGTTGTATGATTTCAGTTGCATAAAAAACAGAGACTATCAAAGAGAATACCATGATCTTAAGACCAATCTACTCTTTCTCCAAGCACAATGAACGGGATCAGGCCCGGCCCTGAGCCCAAGCAAGGCAAGTCATTGCTTGCGGCCTTCATTTTTTATTGAAAAAAACCGGCCCTCTTTCTAAAATCCCTCTTAGTGTAGTGGTAAAATCAAAGTAAGTCATCTTAGTTGTGAATGGTTCGTTTCAAGCCTTAATATATATATTTTAAATGTTTTTAAACTTGTTTGAAACAAAAATTTATTACAAATAGAAAAATTGAATTAAATAGCACCAAAAACTAAAAACTAAAGAGTTCACAAATATAGCAATGTATCGGGAATCTATCGGGAAACTACCCAAAATAGCATTCATAAAAGAGAAAATGGCCAATCTATCCTCATTTTTGAAAGCCACCTTATTCATCGTCGGTGGAAAAAAGGTTCATGAGTGGAAAAAAGGTCTCGAAAGTCTCTTCGCGGGAGTTGCCTCTCTATTGGCATGAATTGTTGCCGGAGACTTCTCATCGTCGGCCGGATTACGAAGTCAAAAATCTGGCTCGTTCCCGGGAAATTGTCGTCGTTCGTCGTTCCGTTTCTTCACAAATGTATTCCTCTGTCGTGATCAATCATCCATTTTTGCCCCATCATCATTGTCTTTGTTGGTGCTGAACCCGATTGACTAATCTTGAACTTGGGAATATGTAGCTTGAACACACACGAGCTGTTGACCCGGTTCGTCTAGCGACTACGTCCGGGGGAGTATACGCACTGCCTCGCGATATCAATATCTGATCGGAACCTTCCCGACCGTGGATCACACAGGCTTCTCACTGATTTGCTTCTTCCTTTTACAGGTTCAATCTAAGGAAAAGCAATCGGGTCTTGGAGCTAGAAGAAGAAGAAATACAAGAGACAAGGAGAAAGAAGAAACCCTAGCTACTCTCAAGAAGAATCGAAGAAACTCTCTCACGCTCTTCTTACGCTCTGTTTTTTCTTTCTCTGTGTAAAAAATCTGATCTTTTGTTTCTTTTCGCGTGATCAAGGATGTGTCGCTAAACTCTGATTTGTAGACGATGAAGTTAACAAAATGGGCTTCTCATATCTTTAGTTATTTGGCCCAACAACCTTGACCCAGCTTTGAGTTGTTGTGGGCTTCGACTTTGAGACACAAAAGGCCCACAAACTCCACCTTGTCTCAATCGAAGCTTCTCCTTTCCGACACAACTACAAAACCCTAGCGATCTTAGCGGCGACCCTCTTCTTGAGTTTCATCGCCAAACACTGTATCTTGCCTATCTTCTCCGACGAAACCTTTTTCTGTTCCGACCTTAGAACACCTCGCCTTCGCTCCTCCAGCTCACGGCGACATCGAGAACACCAGTAGCTCCTCCCTCTGCAAGGTAATTGATCCCTTTTCTGATTTCCCAGCAACAATTTCAACTAGTATTCCTCTTTTGTTGATTTCTCCTTTTGGAAAAACAAATGACTCATCTTTGATTTTCCCCTTTGCTTTGACTGCGAGATGACAAATCAACAAACTCACCCCGACAGTGAGCTTCTCCGCTCAAGCTAGGACTTTGAGAGACTCCAAGCCTCTCTCGAAGGTCTTTCCAGGTACACTCTTAGTTAGAACATCTGCTGGGTTCAGTGTAGTGTGAATTTTCACAACTGACGCACTTCCTTCTGCTATAACATCTCTGATGAAATGAAATCTTGTATGAATATGCTTAGTCCTTTCGTGAAATCCTCCATTTTTGGCTAAACATATTGCACTTTGTGAATCGCAATGAACCTTAACAGCCCCTTGTTCAAACCCTAAATCTTCACACATACCCTTTAACCACAACGCTTCTTTAGTAGCCTCTGCTAAAGCCATGTATTCTGCCTCCGTGGTAGAGAGAGCAACAGTTTGTTGGAGTCCCGATCTCCAGCTCACTGTATTGCCTCCCACCTGGAAAACATAACCCGTAATTGACCTCCTTCGATCTAGATCAGTTGCATAATCCGCATCACAGAAACCCTCAACTTTAAAATATGAATTTTTAGTGAAAGTCAAACTGTGACCAACTGTCCCTTGTAGATACCTCATAATCCACTTGACTGCTTGCCAATGAACTCTTCCTGGATTTCCCATAAATCTACTAACCACACCAACTGCATGAGCTAAATCTGGACGAGAACCCACCATTGCATACATAAGACTACCAACAGCACTTGCATATGGAACCTCTGTCATGAATCTGGATTCTGTTTCTGTCTCTTCCTCATCTAAGCTCTTTAGCCTAAACTGTGAACCAAGAGGTGTAGTTACTGGTTTACATCCTGACATGTTGAATGTCCTCAATACTTGTGTTAAGTACTTTTCCTGTGACAATCTTAGAACCCCTTTAGATTTATCTCTGATTATGTCCATACCCAATATCCTTGTAGCAGCTCCCAAATCTTTCATCTCGAATTCTCTGTTCAAACTTTCTTTCAACTTCCGAATACCAGCTGAATCTTTTGAAGCTACCAACATATCGTCCACATAAATCAGAAGATACACCATTTGTTGAATGCTTGAGCCTTTAATGTAGACACACGAATCAAACAGACTTTGACGAAATTTCTGATCCTTCATAAACCCATCAAATCTTTTGTTCCACTGCCTTGGTGATTGTTTAAGTCCATACAAAGATTTCTTTAGTAAACAGACTTTATCTCCTTTCCCTTTCACCCTAAAACCTTCTGGTTGCTCCATATAGATCTCTTCATCCAACGTACCATGTAGAAAGGTTGTCTTAACATCCAACTGTTCCAGTTCAAAGTCCTCATTCACCACTAGTGACAACATAAGTCTTATTGAGACATGTTTCACTACATGAGAAAAAACTTCATTGTAGTCTACTCCTTCTACTTGTGAAAATCCTTTTGCAACCAATCTAGCTTTGAATCTAGGCTTTTCCACTCCTGGTATTCCTGGTTTTCTTTTGAATATCCACTTGCACCCTATTACCCGCTTCTTCTCTGGTTTATCAACAATATCCCACGTCTCATTCTTGTGCAATGAATCCATTTCTTCATGACTTGCTGAAGTCCACCCTTCTTTGTCTTTGCTTCTCATTGCTTCTTTGAATGATCTTGGTTCATCTATTTCAATGGTTCTTCTAATAAAGCATAAGCTGCCACGTCATAATCATCATACTTTGAAGGCATCATTGATTCTCTGCGTCCCCTATCTCTGGCCAAGATATAATCATCTAAAGTTCCATGATCTTCAACATTCCCTTCACTTTCTTCACTGTCAGAAACAACCTCTGATTCTAAACCATCATCACCTGATGTTGCTGAATCATTTCCTGAAGTTACTCCACCTGAAACTGAAAACCTTGTAGTTTCTTAGCTATCTGATGTTGAAGCCTCTAGCCTTAGATTCCCTGTCGCTCCCTTAATCAATTATGGATGAAAAGTCACATTCTTTCCTTTTCCCTTTTCTGTAACCTGATCCTTTACAGACTCTGCCTTCTCAACATCTGATCCTGACTTTGCTGCCGTATCCTTGAAGACTTCCTCTTCATGAAACACCACATTTCTGCTTATGGTGCATTTCCCTTCATCTGGTAACCAAACCCTGAAACCTTTAGTGCCTTGCGGGTATCCAACAAAATATCCCTTTAAAGCTCTAGGACTAGTCTTTGCTTGCACCACATGAACATAAGCTGCACAACCAAACCTTCTGAGGTGGTTTATACTTGGTTTTGTACCTGACCACAGTTCTTCTGGTACCTTGAAATCAATAGACGAACTGGGTGATCTGTTGATCAAATAAACAGCAGTTGAAGCTGCTTATGCCCAGAAACTTTCTTCCATTCCACTCTCAGATAACGTACACCTTACTTTCTCCATAATGGTCTTATTCATACGTTCTGAAACCCCATTATGCTGCGGAGTGTAAGTGCATGTCCTATGCCTCTTAATGCCAGCCTCTTTGCACAGTGAGTCAAATTGATTGTTGCAATACTCCAGACCGTTGTCTGTCCTTAAGCACTTGATTTTTTCCTGTCTGGTTCTCTACTTGAATTCTCCAGTCTCTAAACTTCTGAAAAACTTCATCTTTGGTCTTTAAGAAGAATATCCAAACCTTCCTTGAATAGTCATCTATAAAAGTAACAAAGTACTGATTCCTTGCTAAGCTTGGCGTAACAGTAGGTGCTCCCCATAAATCTGAATGGACGTATTCCAGAACCTCTTTTGACGTATGTTTCCCTTTTGGAAAACTCAGTTTATGTGCTTTTCCTAACACACAGCTTTCACAGAATCCCAAAGTCTGGATTTCCTTGTTGGTTAAGTAGCCTTCCTTAACTAGCTTATCCATACCATTCTGACCCATGTGACCCAATCTAGAGTGCCATTTCCTTGTAGAATCAACACTGGCCTTAGCTGAGTTTGACTCACCCCTTGACACTGTTCCCTCTAGATAATACAGCCCATCCTTGAACACTCCTGTTAACACTTCTTTCCCATTTTTAAAAAACTTAATTTTGAAATCTTCACCTTCATACTTGCAGCCAGACCTCTCCAAACAACCGTATGAAATCAAATTTCTTCCCATGGTTGGCATATACTTGACTTCTGTTAGAATTACCACTGAACCATCTGGTTTCTGAATTCTGATTTTTCCCACGCCTTTGATTTTACTGTATGTGTTATTGTCTATTAACACTCTTCCACCATTGAATTCTTACAAGTCAAATAATAGTTCTCTGTTTGGAGTTATGTGAAAACTGCTCCTAGAATCCATGACCCACTCATCTCTGGTGTCCTGCACACTAGCGGTTAGTATTACAGGTTCCTTGACGATTGAAGCTACATTTGCAGAACTTGAGGTTTTGTTCTTCCCTCTTTCAGGACATTCTCTTTTCCAGTGTCCTTCTTCCCCACAGATGAAACAGCCTTTGCCATCTTTGTTCTTCTGCTTGGATTTTCCACCTTTTCCTCTACCTTTTGACTTGTTCTTTGAGTATTGGCCATCCTTTTTCTCAAACTTTCCTTTTTCTCCAGCGTACAGGCCTTCAGCTTCAGCTCTTGACTTGCCAAGGAGACCCTTCTACCTCAGTTCTGTCTCTTTAGCATATGCCGATTCAGTCACAGCACTCACAGTCAATGTATCCTTGCCACTACCGTATTTCAGCGTATGAACCAGTGCATCATACTTTGGTGGAAGACCTGTAAGTATCTGTATAGCATGATCCTCATCTGAGATTTTTATGTCCAGACTCTCCAGGTCATTTACCAATTTAAGAAAGGTATCCAAGTTTTGTTCGATGCTCCTGTTTTCATCCATCTTGTAGCTTGCAAATCTCTGTTTAAGATAGATCCTATTAGGCAGTGACTTTGTTTGATAATCCCTTTCCAGGGCCTTCCAGATGTCTAGTGCAGTCTGCTCCTTCATGACTTTCCTGAGAATTTGGTCACTAAGACACTGCTTGATAAGACTTCTTACCCTTTTATCTTTAGCTGCCCATTTCGGATCTGTCTTTGATCCAGATTCATCCTCTTGCTTCTGATCAGACTGTCCATCTTTATTTTCAGGTTCTATGATGATGTCTAATCCAAGAATCTCCAGTGCACATAAAACTCTGTGTTTCCAGATTCCGAAATCCCCTTTGCCGTCAAACTTCTCCACCTCAAACCGTCCCTGAGTTGGCTCCATACTGCAGATTCAGCCAAACTCCTTGCAGACCCAGAATCAATCGCAAAACCCAAAGACTGATGCAGATCCCTCACAACACAGATAAACCAGATAAGTTTCGAACCTTGACCTGAAATCTATCGATTTATGCGTCGACCTCGAATCTTCTTCAAAGTCTTCTCCCTCTCTCTCTCTCTGAATCTCTTCTCTCCATCACTCTGCTGGAGGAAACCCCTAGGAGATTTCACCGACACCATCTCCAGAATTTCCCAACAATCATCTTCTTCGTCCCCTCCTCTCATCAAATTCGCGAATCCGAGGAGGTCGTTACAATGGAGTACTATCAATCATGGTCCATAGGCCCTACACGGTTTGTTCTCTCCCTGGCTCTCGGTTTTCTCATGATCTTAAGCTTGTTAATCTAGTGTGTTTTCTTGAACTATTTGATCCGTTTTCTTTCTGTTTTTTTTTTTAAATTAGTTATCTCGAATCTATTGTAGTGTTTCTCCCTAATTGTTATTATTGGACTGATTTTACTTTCTTACTTGACTGACTAATTTGAGCTGGTCACATGACACATCCAGCAGTGGAATCGTTTCTTTTGTTATTATGAAAAGACAGACTTTAATTGTGCTTACCATTTTTCACAAACTGTTGTGCAACTTTTTTTCACAAAAGACTGTATATGTGTGGACTTTTTTGATGGTTGATTCTATTTTGATATTTGATTGCCATTTATGAGCTGTATCTTTTTGGTTGTATTTGTTGAGTACGATATTGTGCCCTTCTTTGTAAGAGTATCAAGAATCCACTTTTAAAACACCCAAAGAAAAGATGGATCGCATTTTGGAAGTATGAGAGATGCATTAATGAATCAACGCTGGCTTGAAAATGGTTTAGAGAATTGCAATTTGTCCCAAAGATTACTTGAGAAACCTAATGGTTTGAGGAAAGATGGCCACTCATCCTCTAGTTAAGAATCTATAATGGTAATAAAAGAAAACATTGTTATTGTTTGTTAGTTCCTCATGTTCTTGTTATATTTGTGGTTGATCACAATTTGGTGAAATATAGAGTTATGATGGTGAGAAGAGATAGAGATTCATTACTCAGGACCTTTGATTCAGAAGAAGGAATATTGAGGAGATGTTGCAAGAACATGAAAGACAGATCTTGTTGACTATAGGTTGAGCTCAAGCTGATAAAGCTAAGAGGGACGATATTTTAGGAAGACGTTTCTATATTTTTTATGCAATCATCTTAAACACGATTAATTTTTGGTTTTGGTTTTGGTTGTGGTTATGTGTTATTGGAACTAAATATTCGATGAGAGTCTGTTTAATCTGTAAAAATATACTAATTCAGTTATCGGTATATTTAGAAATCCGTCCTACACATTTCGGAAGGTTTTTCTAAAACGTATAAATAAAAAAATTTGTGTTCATTTATACAACTCCTCAAATTTAGGAATCTGTATTACACATTCCTAAATGCTTCCTAAAACGTATACATGAGAATTTTTGTGTCCGTTTATATAATAACTCAAATTTATGAAGTCATAATAGTATAATACACATTTAGGAATGATTTCCTAAAACATATAAATGAAAATTTTTGTGTTCATTTATACAATAACTCCTAATTATATCTAGACATAAACCATTAAAAGCTAACAAAAAGCTTTAACATACAAATCACTAAAAATGAAAACATAATTTGATGGCGTTTTTAGGATATTTTTTAATAATCAAATTCAAGATTTTGAAAATACAAAACAATTAGAGTACAAAAGCATTATCTTTAATGTCTGATATAATCATGTCCACGTGACTTAATTGAAAATTGTCAATCTAGCGTTGTCCAATTGGAACAGGCTCACGAATCCATCGCTATCAATATTCGCAACATGTGACCTTTGACGTGAAATCAAAATCTTTGGATCATACATTTGTATCTAGGGAAGCCTTCCTAAATGTGTAGGTATCCATCCTAAAACGTATATGAATTATTACTTAATCGTATAAACACTTAAGAAGCATTAAAATGGAAATTAAAAGTCTTAAGACTTTGGAAATTAAAATGGAAACAACTCATTAGTTTCAATGAACCATCAGCAAGCTGTTCGGAAATCTCGCAAGCCAGCTTGCTTCTATTGTCGTGTGTAGTTTTATCACTAAGCTTGGACATATCTTCCCATCGAGTGTCATTCAATCATCTTTAAGTACAAAAGGATCATTGTTCCCCCCACAATGTACCTACAAGAACAAAAAAAATGGTGAATAAATTTTTAACGATTCAGGACAACATTACTAAATATTAGAAATTCTTCCTGAATTTTCAAACAAGCTTCAAGAATATTTCGCTTTCAAGTTTAAACCAATCATTATGTGTTATATAAGGTAAGATAAGCTTCATTTGATCGTCTAACCAACTAAATCTCAAAAATGTTTAGCTAAAAAAACGTTAATTCAGGATGGTCTTCCTTAAATATTAAAAAACCTTCCAATAATTTCAAAAAATCTTCCTATATGTTTATTTATACTTTATAACGGATAATGCAAATAGAAACAATAAGTTACCTTGTATAGGTCCGCGTAAATGATTTTGGAATGTTGAGTTTTTACGTCCTCTGAAATAACAAAGAATCAACATCAAATTCTAAAGAAGAAGTAAAACTGTTTAGAAAACTGTTCTCAGCTCATAACACAATGTGAGTAAATGTTCCCAAAATAATGAGCAAGTAAGACCATACTAACAATTTTAACATGCAAGCACATTATCATATTAAGGTCAGTGTTTAAAACGATTATGTCTACTTATTTCAAAATCCACATTATTCACATTTCAAATGTGGAATATCTCTTAAGATGTAAACAGATTAGTGCAAATTATGTCTACTTAGAAAAATTTTAGGAACGATTTCCTAAATGTTAGGGAGGTCTTACTAAGAAGATTTATGAAGGTTCTCTTGAAGAGTTTATGAAGGCTTTCTAAAAGTTTAGGAAATTCCATTAAATATTTAAGAGGTTTAAAAAGCTTTCCTAATGTTTTAGAAAGCTTTTCTAACCTGTTAAGAAGTGTTCTTAAAGATCTACAATGTCTTTTTGAACTTTTAGGAAGGCTTTCTTAAGTGTTTAGGAAGCTTTCCTGGAGTTTAATAAGGAGTTCCTAAATATTTAGAAACACACTCCATATTTAAATATTTATATCAGTTTTCCATTTTAAGTTATTATAGATACACGAGCAAAAACTGGAAAAGCAAAATGATTATCTAAGGGATTTCATTACAACTTTCTAGGACATACACAATCATCAAACTTTCTAGGACATACACAATGCATCTGTGATGCTAAGACCATAGAGGGTACCATTAGCTAAAAAATTTTCATTTTCCTTGTATATTAGAAACATGAATAGAGCATGTCCTAAAAAAAATTCCCTTTCGACTTACAAAGAGCCTGGAAACTTAAGATTTGTTCTTTAAGAAACATATATAATTATCATAACAGTATCTTGCTACTAAGAAAATTACCAATATGCAGAGGATGGATACAAATGTTACTAAACAAACAGTATGTTCCTTGGACGCTCCTAAACGAGACAAAAAGCACAAGATACTAACAATCAGAGCCATAAATTTCATCGTGTGGTGTTAATTGTCACAATTCCAATATCTACTGAGGAGTAGAAAGAGAAAAGGAAACAAATCAACCAAGAAAAACCTACTTATGCCTATAGAA
The DNA here is from genome assembly GCA_002933915.1 of Eutrema heterophyllum. Classification (NCBI taxonomy): domain Eukaryota; kingdom Viridiplantae; phylum Streptophyta; class Magnoliopsida; order Brassicales; family Brassicaceae; genus Eutrema; species Eutrema heterophyllum. Next base: position 426,831 of record PKMM01020145.1, read on the forward strand.
ATCATTATACAAAATCAATTCATGTAATTATCTTGGGAAAAAACACGCAATCGTAGGAGGCAGATTGGATTCAGCAGCAAAGCAGCTAAATCTCATCTCCCAAACTCTAGAAGTAATTATACATCACATGAAATTTCAAAAAATAATGAAGAACACCAAAATTGAGATAACATTTCCGAATTAACCTGTAATTATATGGGAAACAAAAGCAAAGAACATAGCAATCGAAGGAGGAAGAAGACGAAAGAGATAAATCGTACCTGAACGGAGCACTTACGCCGAAACTAGTCACACCATCTCCACGAGAAATCCGATGAGAGATAGCAAACTTCCAGATTCCATTATCTCTCCAGAATGCACCAAAACCGGTCTCCCCACAAGTTATCCGTCATGGCGTCGTGAAAGCTTTTACCACCAGATCGTCCTCTGTAGCGACATAGTTCCAAACTCTGCTAGTTGAAAGCTCTTGACTGTCTTCCCAATACTCTTGCCAATCTCATGTAGCTTCAGGTCTGAAAATCAACGCAACGACGCCTGCAATCACAACAAGCTCTTAGGCACCAAGACCATACACGCCGAAAAATCAAATTTGGAGAAAGGTTTTGAAAATCAGTCGAAGAGAATAAACAAGAGAAAAAGATTACTTTTCGGCGACGAAAAGCTTCCGGTGATGATAAATCTCTGGCGATGGCAACGATTCCGTCGAATCACGATTTGCGGAAGTCTTTTTTTGCCGAAGAAAATATGCTTATTTTAGGGTTATCGATTAATAGTAGAGTATATGAGAGGGTAGTTTAGTCTATTTCCATATTTGGTAGCTTTCCAAATAAGATGTTAAATTTGTGAATTTTTAAGTTTTTAGTGCCAATTTAGAGAATTGCTCTTTTCAAAATTTATTAGCCTTACTCTTATAGTCTTACGTAATTTTATAGGATTTGCCGATTTGGTAATAAATCGAAGTAGTTAAACAAGGAAATGGGACTGTGCTAATCCGTGTATAATTTAACCGGTTTTGCGACCTGAATTTGACCGGTTTAAAGAAACTCAAGAATTTTTATTTTGTTATAACAAAAAAACGTTAGATCTGTAAGAAAAAGCAGAAAAAAAACTCTCCGTCTCGAAAGAAGAGGGGGAGATGAAGAAGCCGGTCGGAGCCGAGAAGAAGAGGGTTAAAAGATCAGCGGGATCTGCATCTACCTCCGTCAGAGATTCCGGTTCTGATGCACCACCTAGGGTTTGCTCTATTCTACCATTTTTTTTTCTGATCTCTGTCAAATAAATTTTGTTCTTAGGTTACGTTTCTCTTTTGTTTGATCTGTTTCGTTCTCTAAAACCTATGATTATATGATTTACCGGCCTTGTTCGTTATTATTCTCTGCTAAATTGTATATGAATGCGCGGATATGTGTGTGTTCCTTTCCTGAATGTCAAACACTGTTTTGTTTTGGATTTTCTTGGAACATTTTGCTGTTTATGGTTCTGTCTAGAATGTTAACTTACATGGTGATAATTTGATTTTTTGGCCTTGGTAATGAGAAATGATCCTTTTGTTGTTTGCATTTAGTTATTGCTTTGTGGAAATGCTTAATTCTGATTTTTTATTTTTTTCTACCTTTTATTTGCTTTACTAGAAGCAAGCTGTGAAGAAGGATTTGTTTCAGTTATTTGCTGAGAAAGTTAGAGACCACAAGGGATTGGAATCCAGATGGGCTGTTATGGAGCAAGCACGAGTTGAATACTTCAGAGGAAAAGATTTCGTGAGCTTCATCAAGAATCACCCCGAGTGTAAAGAGATTCTGGAAGAAGATAAAGACCTCGACACAGAAGATATTGCCAATGTGTTGTTGGGAAAGAACCTTTTGGTCCGCTGTGATCGCGTTACAAAAACTCTTCGTCCCGGGAAGAAAAAGCTGTCTACCTGGCCAGCTCATCTGGAGATTTTCCGTGTAAGTTGATTCTGAGTTGGTTCATACGCGAATCCAATGACATATTTTCATGATGGAATAAGAGCATAATCCAATAATAGAATGCCCGTATTTGACTTGAATTGGCTTCTAGAGAGAATTCCTATTGGACATGTTGTCTCATCTTATTTCTAGAGATATCATCCACTTATTGAAACTTCTCACCATCAAGCCCTTTCGTTCTTTTTCGCGCCTATTTTCCTTTTTCTTTTGAGTAAGATATGCTTCAACCCTTTGATTTCTTTTTTCTCTTTTATAACGCAGGATGATCAAGCTTTCTCTGAAACTGATGCATTTTTTGCATGGACGTTTGAAAAACGGCATCCACTCTGGCAAACACTTTTGTCCTTCTTCTGGCCTGTATTGACTCTCGCAATTTGTTTGTTTCCTGTGTACCCACACCGTTGCAAACTGATTGTTCTCTACTCATGTGCGGGCATTCTTTTGATGATTCTCTCCTTGCTTTTCGGTAAGCCCGACATATATAGTCTGTTTGGTGTTGTTTTTCTTGTGTAATTTGCACCTTAAAAAGTCGCTTTCTCGAGAGTGTCCTTTCACTCAGAAGACTCCATGATTGGCTCTAAATTTAGTTTTTACTACCATTGAGAATTGATAGAACAGCAAATTACCACTATGCACTGCTGGGCAATGATTTACTGTCTATAGACTGGTGATATGTTGTTTTAACTTGGCTTATTCTGAAATTAGGCTTTCTTGATTACCATGAATGTTGCAGTGAGAGCAGTTGCTTTCGGTGCTATGTGGATTCTTTTGGGAAAGCGTGTCTGGTTCTTCCCCAACATTCTTGCAGAGGAAGCCACATTGAAGGAACTGTTCCGTTTCTGGCCAAAGAAAGACGAGGAAGAACCGCCCAAGTGGACATCTCGACTTTTCTACACAGTAGTGGCTGTTGTTGTTGTCATGCTGCTTAGGCGCCATGCCCCTGATGAAGCTGCTCGGGCCAGGTATATAACTTAAACCAAGTTTACATCATCAATTGATGACCACTTCAAGGGAAGATAGTTCTGTTTATAATTGCTATGAGTACTCTGGTTGACTGAACCTTTACGGGTTCTTGGCTCCTGATTTGTTTGCAGCAGAGGTTGACTTGTGATGACTTTTTGTTCATACAGGTACCAAAGAAGAATGTCCAACATCATTGATGATGTCCTTGAGTGGTCACCAAAGCTAGCACTCTCTGGTTTGATGGAGAATCAGCCACCTGTGAACGTCACAGAGGCGGCTAACAACTCCTCAGATGCAGCAGGTCACGACCATGCTGAAGAGGCCGAGGCCGACCTAGAAGAAACTCAAGGCGAGGAGGAAGCTGAAGACTGGACCAACTCTGATATAAAAACATAAAAAAAATATATATAGAAAGTTCATTGTAACAATAAGTCAGCCTATGTGACCAAGACGAGGTGAGTTCTTATAAGAAATGTCTTGAAAGATTTTGTGGTATTCCATTACTCTTTTCATTTTGGCACACTATGGAGTGTAGTTATCAATCACATAGTTTTGGATTCAAACTTCAAGTCTCGGACAAAAGCTCTATCACTTGGTAAGAAATGTTTAAGATAGTTGACAAACAAAAGCAGCAATATTTGACGCATCCCAAACTGAAAAAAAAAAAAAAAAAAAAAAAAAAAAAAAAAAAAAAAAAAGCACACAAAAGTATTTGTACAAAACAAGAAAGAAAATTAAACTGAGAGAAAACTCTTCAATGGCTGCTACCAAATAAGCCAACAAAGAGAAAGCCAAGAATGAATTGCCGCCTTGTGAGGTCACTTGATGGCTAGACGAGCTTGAGAAGGATGGTTTGAGGAAATGCTGTTCCATTGCTGCCCTGAACAGTCTGCTTCTTCCCTTCTCTTATAAGCTGAGCTCTGCATCTCATCGGTCGGATGTGTTCTATACTCATCATTCCAAGCTTCAGGTTGATCAGAATTAGATGTAGTCGGGGACTGAGTAAAACGAGCATTGCTCTTTTCGCCAGCTGTTTGCTGTGAAGCTTCGGTGTTCGTTTTCTTTGCAAACCGTCCTCCAGTACCCCTAGGCCTCCTCATAGCATGCTGATGCCGAGATTCATGGAGATAAGGCTGTGGAGCACGCAGAAAAAGAAAAGAAAAGAAAAATGATGCATTGAGCAGTGTGTTGGGTTCACATTTAGATTGAAGCTCTCAATAAACTAACTATATTCATGGTATACGCAAATCACCTTTCTGGATTTGATTAGCTTCTTCTCTAGCTCTGCCTTGGCGCGTGCCTGCCTTCGTCTCAGAATCGCCTGGTACTGTTTAGCATTCACATAAACTGGTTCTTGTGTCATCTCAGGAGGCAGTGGCATTCTTGAATGAGGCATCCCACCATATGGAACATAAGCCTGATAAGGAAAGTGCTAGCTATCAGAAAGTCACATGGATGAATAAATCTTGTCGCAAAGTTACCTAATTAAATGCATCTTCTTGCTCTTTCCAATAAACGACCACCTTAAATCAGAGTTTGTTTTTTTATCAAGAATACTTGCACAGTCCTCAAACCACGAACACAGTTAAGGCAATTTTAAACATGCTAGACTTCAAAGCACCTACGAGTAGTATAATATTTAACCTGCAATCTCATGTCTCACAACCCAATAGCAGCCACGAATCATGGCAGACATGCCATCCAATCGTGTCACATGATCAAATCAAATAGTCTTAACAGAGAAAAGTAGTTGGGGCTTAAGGAAAGCATTATAAATAGTTTGGTAATAAAGTCATATACCAAGGGATGATGTCCATAGGCTCCCATCATTCCAGCACAATATGGATCCTGGTATGGATTTGAGGATGCCCACCCCTGCATAATTCATAACCAAAACCGAAACTGTAAGCAACCGTAGCTCAAAAAAATATTGAAAGAATTGATATTTATCAGCTAGATCAAGGGATATTACAACTGTGTGGCCAACAAGTTGAGGGTGAGGAGGTCCTGTAATGCCTGGATGCAGAAGCTCTTGATTTGTTTCATTATAATCTCCAGCTGCATACCGAAATACAGTAACAACACTTGGGTCAAAAAGGTTAAAAAACAACTGTAAGCAAATCCGCAAAGCATAAGCACTGAGAGAACAAATCAATGCACCTGATTGGGGAGACGTTGTGACTTGTGATTCCTTGTTACCATTATCATCTCTATTAGATGGTGATTTCGACCCGTTTGACTCCCGGTTATTTTGGTTTTCCAATGCTATTGACTTGGAAGACTTATCTCCAGCTTCCACAAAAGAATTTGCATTGCAGGCAGCAGCAGCACGCTGCCAAGGGTTTGAACTATTTATCGACGACGATGATGTACGATGCACATCTGAAAAGACCTCGTTCCCACTGTCAGGTTTTGAATGCATGTCTTCAATTTCCTATTGGAAATCTGATTGTCAGTGATGAATTTCAACAACTTAATCCAATTGTATCGGTCAAGGCAAAAATATCAACACAGAACAGCAAAAATCAATACGATTTAGCAATCGCAACTCTCAGAACTCCACGAAAGGAGTCGAGTCGGTAACAAGCAGCAAGCAAAACCCAGAAACGCTTGAAGATGGAATTCACCTAATCGGACAGAATTTCGCAACTTTGGAAGATTGAAAGAGGGAATAAGAAGAGACAGAGCAAAACCCTAGAACAAAGGTATAAGCAGCTCATGCAATCAATAACGAATTGATGATAATCGAACATTTCAACATACCATTCAATCAAAGAACCATGAGACCGTCTCGGAGGCGTCTACGGTGATTGAAGGAGACGTTTCCCCTTGGAAGACGAACGATCTGAGAAAGTTTCAGTCAGAGGAAGAAAAAAAAAACAAATTTTATGGAATTAATTAATTTAATTTGTTTTGTATTGATCGTCGTAGGAAGTATAAGTTTTGTTCCGTTTTGAATCTTGGCTGCCACGTGCTGCCCACGTGAACGGCGGCAACACAAAACTTTTCAACTTGTTTAATGGATAGATTATTAAATAGAATATGAGAGTAATTGTTCCGGAACGGGCTTAAATGCCCTATATTACAAGGCCCATAACCTATATTATAAGGCCCATCATCTTAACTTGTTTTTTTCTAAAGGAATATTAGCTCACTTTACAAAGACTTTAAAACAAAAAAAACTCTAGTTGCCTGATTGGTACTGCAGAAATGCAAATTAAAAAAAAAAAATCGTAAGAAATAAAACAATTAAGCAGATAAAAGTGAAAAGGTTTAATTTAATTATAAAACAATGGAACAATTATTTTTAATCATTAATTTGGCTAATTAGTTAAACATAAATCAATCTTTTATTAAAAAAATATGTGATTGATTCAAATTTTATATAATTTCAAAATCATTCTACTATTGTACGGGCTATCAATTAAAATCACAAATACAATCATCATGTTAAGTGTTCTTTGTTCCTTCTGTCAAAACTTTTAGCTTTTTTCAAATATTTTTTTGGGCTTCTTGGCTTTTATTTTCTTGAATGTAATTAGTCAAGAATGGATGATTTTTTCTGTCGAACAAAAAAAAGAATGGTCTTTTCTGTATTATTATTGATGATAAAATAAAGATGTGTTTTTAACTTCTTTATTGTGAGAAATCATGGAAGAAAAAAGAGAGAGAAAAAGAAAATGATGAGAAAAAGCCGCACGAGTCGCTTCATTGGATTCCCTTGGCAGATGTTATCCTCTGCCTCGACACTGTGGCCATCCCCACTAACTCTTCACATATTTCTCGTCTTTTTGCTTTCACTAATTTTTAAACATATCTATATTTTCTTATTATTCAAAAATTATTAGAAAATTGTAAGTTAAATGAAGTGTAACAACAAGGTGAACTTAATTAGGGAACAAAGTGAAAAATATACTATACTTTTGAGATATATAATACAAAATAGAGAGATTAAATTAACAAATTTGGATATAGACAAAACAAAATTGAGCTTATCAACGTGGTGGGATTTAATTAATGATATCATCTGCCATTAATTTACATACCCAATAAAAAAGGGAATATCAAAACTACTTTTTCTGGAATTTTGTTGATAAGAAGTGTGTGCATACATATGCATATAATTTTATTTTATTATTTTGGTATGCGGTGCTGATAAATAGTTTGAGAATCACAAATTAAGCGGTGCAAACTTGTAATGTTAAAGATGACCGGTGTTTTTTTTAATGTTATTGGGACCTAAAGGTCCTAAACTCGGTGTGATGTTCCGTGTAGAAAGCGACTGTTTCTATTAATCAAATAATATGTACGATCTGTTATAGTATTATTTCGGAAAGCTGTAATATGAACAAACCGGCGAGGAAAGAACGATACGTTAGGTGAACAAAAAAGGGAAAATCTCTCTATCCACATCGAAATGACAAAAACTGACAAAGATAATAGGCTAGAAATTAAAGTCAGTAGCAACCTAACACATAGCACTTACAAAAAAGGAAAGCAATAAAATTATAAAATAATTAAAGGGTTGGGTATCAATTATAGTTTAGATCGTAGTTGATTTTAATATACCCTACCACAAAACTCAAACCGACTTCATTCAAATTATCCCAAAAAAACAAGCGCCTAAGGAACAAAATGTGTTTTTTCCAACAAAAAAAAAAGGGAACAAAATGTAAACACAAACAAAAAAAAACACCCAAAATAATATAAAAACAAATAAAATACTCTTCGTTATTGTATTAACAAATCAAAGAGATAAAATTTAGATCACCTTCTCATACTACTCTCTGTATCGATCCTATCCTTAATAACAATAAAGACTAATGATATTTATTAATTCAAATCTGTTCATCGATCGTGTGCTTTGACAAAGAAGAGCTCTATCTCCGGAGGAGCAAAGAAAACGATCTGTCTCCGTCGTAACACGCTGTTCTGTGGGACCCTTTGCTTCTTCGGCGCCGGTGGACACGTCAGCATCTCCGGTATCCGAGACTTCTGAGCTTTCGGGGTACAACAGCCGCCGCTGCCTGGTGACGTCAGCACCGCCGGAGAAGCAGAGGGAGCAGAGTAGTTTGTATCTTGATGAGGAGAAAACGACGTAGTCGTGGAAGAACACGAAGAGACAATAGTAGATGAAGAAGTATGATCGCGAGTAGTAGTTGTGTCGGTGTTTTTGTGTTGTGGAAGTTGTTTCTTGAAATGGGTTCTTTTGAGTTTCTTCTCAGCTCGGTTTGGTTTTCTTGCCTTTTTTGATGCCATTTTAGACCTAATCAAAAGAGGGTTTTCTATTTTAGCTAGTGAGGTTAGGTGAGAGAGAGAGAGAGAGAGAGAGAGAGAGGAAGAGAAAGAGGAAGAGGAAGAGGAAGAAGAAGAGAGTCGTTGCCTATTTGCTGAGTTAGCATATATAGTATAGACACGAGTCAACACGTTAGTGGGAGGGTCACTTTAAAGTTTCTAAATTTTGACTACCTATAGTTTTCACTGAGACGAACAAAAGAAAAGTGATGGCTTGATCTTAAAAAGGGTAAAAAGATTTCTTTCGTTTTTTAAGGATCGATTGCATGTAGTTACATGTAAGTCTGGGCAACATAATGGGTGGTATATTTTTATTTGCCGTTTTTAAAGACTAAAAGCGTAAACATTAATAAGGCTTTGACTAGGTATAAAAAATAGAGTATATTTTTCATCAAAATTTAATTTTACTACAATTTCTGCTTTGTTTTCACCGTAAGACAAAAATGGGGAAAAAGAAGCTTTGTTTTGCTGAAAAGTAGAAAAATGGGTAAATTACAACAAAAAAAAAATTCTCTACAAAACTTATGCAGAAATTTTTTTCCACTTCATGTTTCTTTTCCTCTTGTTTTTTCTTCAAATTCAACTTGCTACTCTAATATTTTTACCAGTCAAAGCCTAAGAATCAAAGAACCCATATGAAATTATTAAAAAAAGTTATGTACCAATTGTTCCGAGATATAATGCAAAAATGCGATATATAACACGAAAGTTTATATACTTCCGGTGAGATGTTGATAGTTGACAAAAGAAACAGGGGTAAGATAAGTTGATTAATGTCATGTTTCGAAATGCAAGTGCTCTGATATTAGACATTCAGAATACGATCCGTTGTCGTCTTGACCCGTTATCAAAAGCACAACGTATTTTTTAACAATTTGGTTTGATATGTTTCAAGTGTAACTCCTCTGGTTTTTTTTCTTCTGTGTATTCGTACTCTGTCTGCATGTGTCAATCATGTTTGAGAGTCTGTATCAGCTTGTAACTGGTTGATTTCTATAATAAAACGGTATTTTCAACAACAACAACAAAAAATCATGTTTCGAAATGTTATAAGGTTGTTGTTCGTGGGATATTTTTGAAAGGTAACATAAATGATGTAGGTTGCACAAAAGAAAAGAAAAAAAAAAAGACATACATGATGTCATAAATTCAGGTTTACAGTGGTGCTGGTGCACATATTTGACTCTTTGACAATTCACAATTTCACATGGTGACTGTAATTTTTGGAAGTAGTAAAACAATTTCTATTAAAATACATAAATGGATAAATGGTGTCGGACTAGAGAGAGAGAGAGTTATACTGACGACCCACAAAAAAGGTTAAATTATTTGGATTTGGATGGACATAGGACCCGACAGCGACAAACTGAGAAAATTGACATTTTTTTCCATTATTTAACTATGTTTTCTGCCGTCCAAATAGTCGTGTACAGAACATAAGACTAAATATGCACATTAATGAATAATGATCACATAACAGTTTCCTACAATATCATTTATTACTACAGAGTATAAATATATATATATATATATATCCAGATATTCACACACAAAAATGAAAAATCAGTCCATAATTTTGTATATCTTAATCTTTCTTAAGAAAGTTCTTCTTCTACGTTTTTTTTCGTTCACGCAGAATACGATTCTTACATGATATAGACAGATCTAGGTATTAAATTTTGTGAAGACTTTTAAAACAAAATAGAGTCCTACATTACACTGTGTATAATTAAAAATGACAACAGGAAAAATAAAAGAAAAAAATAATAATAAGATAAAGCTAACACAAACTTTGATGTAGGAAGGAAAGAAAGAGATCACGTGGACCGACATGCAAATTCAATGTACGATTATAAGTATAACTACAAAGATGGGTTTGTGTACATCCCAACTAACTCTTTCCGATTTTAGTTGATGTATGGTTGTACCAATTTTAGAAACAACGATGCTAAATTTATTTATTTATTTAAAAAAAAAATTGTTTAGAGTCTGATTTTAATAATAAAGATTAAAAATGAACAAAAACTTTTAAAAACCCCAAAAGTACATAAATATGAGAGATTGACTCTTGTCATGGGATCCTAAAACATAGGATTCACTATGCGAAGCGGCAATTTAGATTCTCATACGACTCTTAAGTGTTCACACAGACACAGATGAAGGAGTTTGTAATTTTTTTTTGTTAGCAAATGTTCATTTCAAATTCGCTACAAACAGGGGCGGATCCAGAAAAGTTTTTTGTATGGGCACAAATACAAAATTTAATATAGTAAAAAGTATTAAAAATAAATATACGTTATACATTTTGATTTTTGAGTTTTGAAAAACTAAAATTATTAAATAAAACCATTTTCATTGATTTTTAAATCTTTCTACATATATGAGAAAATATATTAAAAATCATATTTAAAATAACGATATAAGTACATTATAATAAAATAGTTTTATAAAAAAAAATTTGATTCTAAAATATTTTATAAGCTGAAACCAAATCATATCATTTAATTGTTTTACTAAAAAACTAAAAAAATATTTCTATTAATTTATTAGAAAATAGTTTGTATGATTACTTTAATGACTTTACTTAATTTTTTAATAAGTATAATTGGAAAATAAAATAAGAAAGAAAGAAATTTTAATAAAAATATGAAAGAAAGGAAATAGGTCAACCAATCAAAAGGAAGGGTAAAAAACATTGGAGAAGAGAAAAATACTTCAAAAAGGAAATATGGGATATACAGAAAAAAAGAGAGAAAAGAACAGATAAATATAAAACATGTATAAAAAAAAAAAAAGAGACTAGAGACATCGAACTCTTTATTTAAAGAACTAGTAGCAATGCCAAAGTACTCACAAACGAATCAACAATTGTAAAAACGTATAAGTATTTTTTTTTTAAATCAGTATGGGGCACGTGCCCCACCTTCCTATGCTATAGATCCGCCCCTGGCTACAAATACAGTTGCAAAATATCTCTGTATCAATTGCAACCTATGTTAAGGCTATTGCTACTCTATCTACTAAGCTATTGTACTTTCTCTTATATGCATATGAAAAGACGTGTTGTTAATGAAGTAGATAAGATTAGCTAAGTTAGCCGGAGAGCAACAGTTAGATTATATTGTATTCTGGAGACAACATAATTTTTTTTTTGTTTTTTGAATTACTAAGAGGTTCTGAACCAAAATCCACACATCCCTCTCGGAACCAGAACCGGCCCTGAGTTTTAAGGGACCGCAAACTAGAGAAACAAATGAGCCGTTTTATAATTATATTAGTTTCAGTTTTAAAAACCATTTCATGAGAATCGAACTCATGACATGTAAATGCTAAACACCTTCATTTTACCACTAGTTTAATAAGATTTTAAAGAATTTTAGGGCCGAAATTGTTTATATAAAAATGAGGGTCGCAAACCCATGCTTGGCTTGCTTGGCCTCAGGGCCGGCCCTGCTCGGAACCATAAAATTTTATATAGTCTCGTCCTAAACATAATTCGATCATGTGACATCTATGTTTTGCGTTTGATACTTTTTTCAACCTAACCCTTATATCATAACATAAGAATATTGCCGACAAGAGACAAAAAAACAAAAAAATAACACAAAAATATCTCTCATATTAATATCATTATATTATGGGAAAAATTCCATAAAAATACATCAACTTTATTCCGATAAGCTTTTTAATACCTGAACTATTTTTGTACCCAATAAAATACTCAAACTATTTTTTTACCCATTTTAAATCTCCAACTGTGAACCGTGTGCTCATTTTACAACCCTCGTTAATGGATATATACGGACCTATACACGGTTTGAAACAGTGTTTATATTTAATAATAAAATATTAATAAAAAATAAAAAAATTACATTAAATTTTCAAAAATAAAAAAATTCCAAAAATTCGAAAAAATCCAAAAAATCTTAAGTTAAGAAACACTAATTTTAAATTTTAAATAAAATGTAGATTATATTTTAACTTTTGAATTTTTGAATTAAAAATTTCAAAAAACTCAAAAATACAAAAATCCAAACAAATTCTCAAAAATTTCTAAAAACTCAAAAAAATTAAAAAAAATCCATGAATAACATAACACGGTTAAAAGAAAAATAAAATACATGAACACAAATTTCTTAAGTGTTTTATCTAAGCTATAAAGAAGTGTTTTAGAATAGGGTATGTTGTAACCAAACAATTTCCAACATTGAGAGGATAATCTTCAATCAAACCAATATTATTTAAACTTGTCTTTTGTCTTATTTTAATTATTTTTGTGGTTTTGATACAATTATTGGTCTTCGTTAGTTTCTACAAATAAATATTATTGATTATTATTATTTTGGTTGATTATATGTTTTACATTGTTGTTATATTTGTGTTCGGATTGTTATCGATAACAAATTTAATAATCTAACTAATATGATTATTTGATGAAACATGTTGTGCGGACTAAACACTTAGTATATATATAAATGTGATGTGTTATTCATGGATTTTTGAACTGTGATGTGTGATTCATGAATTTTATAACCTGTTGTGTGATTATTTTTTTTAACCGTGATGTGTTGTTATTCATGGTTTTTTTGAATTTTTAGAAATTTATGAGAAATTGTTTGGATTTTTGTATTTTTGAGTTTTAAGAAATTTTTAGTTCAAAAATTCAAAAGTGAAAATATAATATATTTTATTTAAAATTTAAAATTAGTGTTTCTTAACTTAATATTTTTTCGGATTTTTTCGTTTTTTTTTTGGAATTTTTTGGAGATTTTTTGATTTTTTTGAAAATTTAATGTAATTTTTATTTTTTTATTAATATTTTATTATTAAATATAAACATTGTTTCAACCGTATATAGGTCTGTATACATCCGTTAATGAGGGGTTGTAAAATGAGCACACGGTTCACAGTTAAAGATTTAAAATGGACAAAAAAATAGTTTAAATATTTTATTGGGTACAAAAATAGTTCGGATATTAAAAAGTTTATCAAAATAAAGTTGAGGTATTTTTATGGAATTTTCTCTTATATTATGTACACACACAATATGATTTCGTAAAGCAAAAAAGTTAACGAATAAAATGTTAACTCATATATACTTTAAGAAAAGTGTATTTTGACAATGTTTAGAAATTAATACAAATAAAAATAAAAATAAATTACGCGATGTTTATTTTCAACAAACCTTATTCAATAACAAATTAGATACATATGTTATTCTTCTTCGAAAATCCTCTAAATCCCCGTGGCCATCCGATTTCCACATGTTAGCACTTTCTCGAACCAAACCTCGCATTATCATCATCGCTTGATGGCACACAAAAAATAATGTTGTGCTATTGCAAATTAGCCTTCGGCTGCTTCCATCTCTGACTTTTCCATTATACAGTTTTTTATTTTCAATAACGGTAAATACACTCCATGACCGATAGTGGAAGACGGCAGACTTGCACTTTTGGATTTGAATTTATAGTTTGGTCAGATTACGAATTTTTAATTCCAAGAGACATAGCAAGCAAGCCCAACAACAGTTATCGATTAAAATCAAACACACACCAAAAAAAGAGAGAGAAGAACATCTCAATCTTTCAAGGTGCGAGAGATGATTATGATTGATGGCATTGGGAAAAATTTGTAGAGCATCCAATCAAAATTTGGTCATTAGAGAAATAGAAAATCGCCTTGCAGGACATTCAGGAATAGGAGTAAAATGTGTTGCTTACATTTTAAAATGATTAGAGTATGCATTTTTTTTTTTTAAAATGATCAATACTTGATTTCCCCAAGCTAATCTAGAAAATAGTATTTATACTAATTTTCTGATAGACGCTTTTATCTACAAATAGCTTTCTTTGTTATTGTAACTTTAAACAGTTCAATTTAAATAATTGTCAGACTCCCTCCAGATGTGTGCAAGAAAGCAGAATGACAAAAGACAAGGTGTAGTTTTCAATTGGATCATAAACCCAAAGTTTCTTCTGCTTGCACAGTAACATTTCCAGAATCATATAATTAAATGCTAACAGTTATTATGATCCAGCCGTACAATTGCTTTTGATATTTCTGCTATTAAGTTTTAGAAGTGATAGTAGAAGTGAAAAAAAGGCAAGAAACAATAACCTACCAACTATTCTACCATTTGTATTATACATATATATGTCCAATGTTTTTGACCAATAAAATGTCTGAAGTTACTGTCAAGAAAATATCAAAGACAGGAAAATATATACTGCTCCATACTGTTTATGTTTTTTCACCAAACTAACATATCAATGAAGACAAATTGCTTTTACCAGTCTGTTTACCTAAAAAACACTGCAAAGAATCCAAAACTATTTATCTCTTCAAGGTTTCTGTCGTTTTGACCACATGTCTCACAGACTAAGAGCATCAATCAATATTCTTATTTCCACAACTTCAGCAATAGCCTAATGTTACAATCCGACTAGGGTTCTTACGATATACGCAGCAATGATAAGCCACGATGATAACAACGCGAGTGAATCAAAAGACAATTTAGCACCCATTTGATTCAAAACTTACTCGACTGATGCAGATGCTCGGAAATCTACACCAATACAACACAGCAAAACCTAAAGAATGGATAAAAACTAGTACCCTGACCAGATAGTACATCAAAACCGGAACCATCAATGCGTTGAAATTGTGATCTTCTGACAGCCATTTTAAAAAAGTATGAAAGTACCATGAGAAGTGGTGGATCACCTTCCTCTTGATAGCGCCTCCTCTAACTCCTCAATCGATGAAGGAAACAGCTCTATGTAACGGCTCCCAAGCGTCTTCCTGTCCTTGACCATTGCAGCTCTCGATTCTTCTGCGCTCCCAAACTCGACAAACGCCTCTCCAGTGGGTCTCCCTTCAACATTGACAGTTACATGAACAGAGTCTTCGGACAGATCGAAATCTTTGAAGAAGTCAAGTATGTCATCCTTTCCTGCTGAGAAAGGTAATCCTCTCAACCTCAAGATACCAGTATGCTCAGCATTCTCTTTCCCATCATCACTCGATCTAGCCCTCTGCACATTTCTGCGAGGTGAAAATCCACCACTTACACCACCACCTCTTCCACCGCTGCTGCCGCCACCTCCTCCGCCGTCACCTCCACCACCGCCACTAGCCGTACCATGGACACGAGATTCCGCAACCTCATTAGCAATAGCCTTATAGTACTCCTGTTTCGTACTCCTAAAAACCTCCACGTATCTCCTTCCCATGTTCTGTCTGTTCTTATGGAGGGCGAAATCGACCTGAAGGGGATAACCCAGGACACAAAAGGCTTCCCCAGTGAGCTTATTGTTCTTGTGAACAAATAAGACATCGACCACATCTAAACCATGGAAGAACTCTACTACATCGAGCTCTGCGCAATCAAAGGGCAGACCGCGGAGTCGAACCACAGGGAAAGCAGGAGGAGGTGGAGGAGAAACGAATCCATAAGGGTTATACATAAAGCCAGAACCAGGATGAGGTCCATAGAATGGTCCTGGAGGACCTTGATCGATCATTCTTTGACGCTTAGGTCCCATTTCACGCCCATCAGGACCATCTCCATATCTACATTCACCAGAACAATATTACAGCTTAAAATTAAACCCTTTCTAGGATATACTAAAGCAAGACTTCCTACACCATCCGGAGATATTGCAGGTCGAAAATTTCCGACCAAACAGATTAAGTAAAGGAGATCGAAACCGATTAAACTCCACCAGGAGCTGAATTGAAGTGATTTGTGTATGAATCGAACCCAATAACAAAAAAAAAACCCTAATTGCGGAAACTAATGTAATCAAATCATTGACGAACAAATCGGAGATAATCTGGGGCTTACCCTCTGTAGAACATCGTCGCCTGCGCAAACTATCGTCGGTGTCGCCTGACTGGATGATCAAATCGATTGGAAATTTCGAGGAGCTTCTCTGATTTCGGACCTTCGAATTCGAATCGTGCCTTAGAAAGTCTCAGCTCAACGGAAGCAGCGTTTAAATTAATTTTTTGAAGATAAAGAAAATAAAGCTTAATTGGGCTCTTGGTCTTGGTGGGCCTTTACTCATTAAGACGATTTTTGTGTATAGATAACATGAAACGATATATAATATTAACTAGAGGGCTTATGCCACAATAGTCGCTTTGGCCGAGTGGTTAAGGCGTGTGCCTGCTAAGTACATGGGGTTTCCCCGCGAGAGTTCGAATCTCTCAGGCGACGAAATTTTAAATTTTGCCCATTTACAGTTATTTTAGCCATGACTTGGAAAAATGATGGTATACAAGTTGGAAAAATCTGTTCTTCTCTTTTTTTGGTATCATTTTAATTTTAACGTTCTCATTGTTTATGGAATTTTATAAAAGTTAACATGGTATACTCCACATTTAAAATAAAATATAGATATTTTAAGAAGCATACCAGTAGATTTGAGTTGAAAACTCACAAAACAACATCATGGCCAAATCCCAAAGCAAAGAGTTTAGATTAGAAGAACAAATATACTTATTATACACTAACAGACATGCACATATGTGTTATACACATAAAATAAAATAATAACATTAAAAAGGGAAATTGACATGAGGTTGCAAATATAGATAAAAATGTCCGAGAAGAGACAACAAAGGATACATAAAAGACACGAGAGGTTGAAAGAAGGCACTTATGCAATTACAAAAAAAGGTTCAAACACCAAAATACACACACTCGGGAACATCTCCTGCTTCGTTTATTAATACTAATTAATATATCAAAATAACATGTCCTCTAAACTATATATATATATTTTTTTTTTTTTTATCGCCAATCTTTTCTAGTTCACATCTTGCGACCACTCAATTTTCTGTTCAAACCCACTAACGTTGACCCAAAGAACAAAAGTTTCACAAAAACAATTTGACTCAAATGAATTATTATGAAAAATTAACTTATTGATCATAGAACTATGTTGTTAAAGTACTCTTTTAAAAAAAAAAAACTATGTTTTTAATGTATACCAAATCTTCTGGCTCAAAATCCACCGTCAAAATATAAAGAACATAAACTACTCGAGACTGAAATAGTAACATAATGAGATCATAGTTTCGACCAATTAATAGAGCAGTACCACTTTATTGACGCAATTTTATTTCATAGAAAATATTTGTAATAGTATTAGAAAATCTAAAAAGTACTGTTATATTAACCATACATCTTTTGGTATGGGATAACGGCAGAGTACTTCATAGAGTCTATATACGTCAGCATTTAGGTGATCTTATGAATCTAGTGGTTGTAGTAATTGGTTTTCTTATTACTCGGTGTATAAACATCTAAAAACGCTAGGGAAAGTTGCATTTCAATTATTACCTTTTGCCTTGTAAAATTTTCATTTGATTACTACTAGAAGTTATGTCAATTAGTTAAATAAATATTTGGAGTTCCCAAGTAATATGTTTCTGAAGCCGAGCCGACATAGAGATGAGGCCACCAACGCAAGTGCTGTCCTCGATCACGACCGTCTCTTTTTCCAACGCGATCAATCTCCATACAAAACCAAAAATGTTTATCAACTCTCTATCTCTCTCTACATACGTTTTGTGATTCACTGTTAGACATTAAAGGAGACAAACTTTTATCCTTGATTCCCGATCTTGTCCATTTTATTTGATCCTTTCCATACTCTGTCTGTCTAATGGACTATTTGATTTGCTCAGGAATGATCAAGCTTTAATCAGTATCAAAACTCAAACTTATAATAAAACCAACAACAATACAAATGAACATACAAAATTCAACCTAACACATCTTTTTTTCTTACAACCAACCTAAAACATCTTATAAATTAAATAATGATCTTAATCAAGAGATTTAAAAAACTAGGTAATATGTATTGCATATTAGCGATAAGTTAGTTTACCAATCTTATGAAAAAAGAAAAAACAATTTGACAACAATCGTACATTATCCAACTTTTTAATTATTTTTAATATAATCTTACAGCTATATATATATAAATCGGTTTTCATATGATGATTCAATATATTCATATTAACGTATTTAGATGGTTTGACCTCGATCAAAAATCTTTATTATTACTATTTTGAGCTTTTGATCCAAGACTAAAACATGTAAATTAGTCTTCTCTGCAAAATATGAACATGTGATTTTGATGCGTATTCTCTTTGGAAGGTCCCTTAGTACACTACATACACTTAGTTTTTTACCCGATTTTGGAACAGCTCCATCGGTGGTATCTAGAAAGGTATTTCATTATTAAAAAAATAGAAAATAATGAAAAGAAAAAAGAGAAAGTGAGAACCGCTTCTCATTTGAGATACCCATCAAATATTTATGAGACACTTAGGATTACTCTTTTTATAAAAAATAAAATTTAATTATATAATTCAATTTTATTAAAATAATAATATTAAAGTTTTGGAAACCCTTTTTTAAAGTATCTAACCGATGGGTTGCTCTTAGATATCCACTACTTTGTGACAAGAAAGCTTTAATTGCTTATATGGTTGTTTCATAAAGATTTAATAATTGACTTTAATTATTTTAATAAATACATGCGTGCACTTCGAGTCCCAAGATAGTAAGTTTCCTTTTCCCTTCTTCAAACTTTCTCTTTGTTTCTTTTCTCCCTACCATCTTCTCCGTACCCTTTTTCTATCAGTTATCATATGCTATTTCCACCGCTTTGTCACATCTCAAACCTTATAGGCTTATATATATACACACATGTCTGTATACACTCATACACACTCACATATTAATATATACATGCATATCTAGCCTTCTTTGCTCTCTTAACCCAAACCCCATCATCTAGAGATATCGTGCCTTCTTCTTATTCTCTGTCTTCTCCTCAAAGTAATGTCTGATCCAGCTTGTATCTTCAACAATGGATATGTCGAGTACTATGACTATAGATTCAACTATTCCACTTCTCTCTCACACATCTACGACTCTCATGGCAGCTTCTATTACCCTCATAATACCACAAACCCAATCATCAACACAGGAAACCCTAATTCTACTTTACCCGACTCTCCTCCACTCAGGGAAGCTCTTCCTCTCCTTAGCTTAAGCCCCATTTATAAGCATCAAGAACCTATTGTTCATCCTCATGAATACTATTTCATGGAGACGACCGAAACTTCTTTTAATTGTCTTGATCATGATCTTGATCAATGCCAAGAAAATCATCATCATGATGTAACCGTGGATCTTCATCTAGGGTTACCAAACCTCGGTGGCGACGCTATTGCCTACGGTGGTGGTGGGAGCAGCATCAGCGATGTCATCCTTGATTCTACCGACCAAGAGCATCATCATCAAGATCGTCATCAAGATCAAGGAGTAGAAGTTACACTTGCTTCTGATCATGATGATGGTCATGGTGGTGTACAAAGGGGTAATCATCATCATCACTATTGGATCCCTACTCCTTCTCAGATTCTGATGGGTCCTACACAGTTCTCTTGTCCTCTATGCTTCAAGACCTTCAACAGATACAACAACATGCAGGTAAGGATATATTCATCCAATGAACCTAACTCTAATTAGTTTCTACTTCCCCTAAAATGATTTTCAAGATTTGACTTTTTGTTCTTGAAAAATGGATCTCAATTTATTTACTTTTCTTATTTTTTCTTCTAGATAATAATTCTCGTTATTTTTCTTCAAATCTTCATCATGAGAAAATCTTTAGCACAACACTACGATCGACTTTTTTTCATCATAATTGTTACTAGTATAAAATCAAGAATAACTTTTCATTTGATGGTACAAGTCATCAGCTGTACGTAAGATTGATTGATGGCTATGAGAAGATCAACTAAAGTCAATCAATGGGTTTTAAATCGAGAAGATCTTCTTTAACCAATAGTCTTTCTTAGACTGACTCCTTCTAACCCTAAAATATGATTAGTCTTCCTCTTCCGTTTTTGTTCTCTCTTGATGTTTGCTCAGTTCTACTACAACACTCATTACTCTAAAAAGTAAAAGAGGAAGAGAAATGTCTTGCAGATTATTTTGTACTCTTTGTGTCTTCAGTCTTCACATTACATATATATATTATTTTTGTGGGCAACCACATAAATATTTTATATGATACTGTATATATTCCTATATATTAACCCAAACAATCATACAGGTTTAGATCTTAATCTTGTACACACTTTTGTGCAAGTATTATTACACAAGAGAAAATTATCTAAAACATGAGTTACTAATATGATTAGCGTAAAAATTACACTAATTTAATTATACAATATTCTGTCTAGAAATACACGTACGATTAACTGATAAGTATCTTGAAAGTTGAAACTAGCTATATGAACTTTGTGCAAGTCTTATTACATAACATGTTAAGCTATTCCACTGATCTCTTTAGTCACTGCACAAATTTACGATGTGGGCGATTGGATGTTTCAAGATTAGTTTGGATTTTGAGCTTAGATCTTTTTTGTTTATATAACAAAAAATGGTTTTGTCAAAAAAAAAAAATGGTTAAGATCTTTATTAATTTGTTACAACAAAACAAATGGTTAAGACGTTACACTTGTTTTAATTTTATGATGAAATGTTATTAGATGCACATGTGGGGCCATGGCTCGCAATACAGAAAAGGACCGGAGTCACTGAGAGGGACACAACCAACGGCGATGCTGAGGCTACCTTGCTACTGCTGCGCACCGGGCTGCAAGAACAACATAGACCACCCGAGGGCAAGGCCGCTCAAGGACTTCCGTACGCTTCAGACACATTACAAGCGGAAACACGGTGTGAGGCCCTTTGCTTGTCGTAGATGTGGAAAGGCTTTTGCAGTCAAAGGAGACTGGAGGACGCACGAGAAGAACTGTGGGAAGCTTTGGTATTGCTCATGTGGCTCGGATTTCAAGCACAAGAGGTCGCTAAAGGACCACGTCAAGGCCTTTGGGGATGGTCATGTTCCTTGTTTTGGCATTGATTGCTCCGGCGATCATGAGGACGAGGAGGCTGCTTCTGATGTCGAACAGCAAGAATAATCGTGTTTTTTTTTTTTTTTGTTTGCTGGGATTATTATTTATGAGAATAGCAGATGCCATTACTGTTTTGAGGTCTTAGTTAAACTTTATAGAACGTTCCCTATTTCATATAATTAATCTAAATTGCTTTGTTATCCTGAGTTCTGTTCCTACACGTAGATGTAATAAGGAACTAAATCTACAGAATTCCACGTGCATTGGTACTCTTGTATATTAAAAACTCTAGAATTAAAAATAGAGACATCTGGTGAAAATACTAAAACATCAAGTATTTTGAAGAATAATCAGATTTATGAAAGTTTGAAAAGTAGCCTTTTTAGTGATATAAATCACGAAACTATTTTTTAAAAATTATAGAGAACAATTAGCATATGTTGTTACTCTAGGTCAACAATATTCTAAACCTAATTTTGAAGGAACTCCCATAGATTTCAATTTTTCATAATATTTTTTTTTTCGTTGGTCGAATGATTTCATAATAATATAGAATACTTTTTCAACCGAATTCAGATTAATATTTTATATAGTTTCTACAACAGCTAAGGGACTTGATTTTACCAAATCAAAAGTTTTGGATCCTTTTCAAATTTTAACTAAACTTTATGCAGTTTTGCTGATTGTTTCAAATTAAAATTGGTTTACCCGCTTGTAGATGGTGCTCCGGGTAATATCGACCCGAGATAAATCCGGGTCAACATAAACCAGGGGACAGGGACACGAGGAAGAAGATGTAAGGTTAGGTAGAAAACGAGAAGCACGCAAGGTCAGGCATAATATGCTCACTTAGGCTAAGAATTTGAAGAGAAAAGCTATCGATTAGGGTTTTGAGGTTTCCACTTTCCATCGATTAACCCCCAAAACTATCTCTTCCTTCGGGTTTAGATATTCTCCTCGTCTCCGTCTTTATATACACATTCTTCGCCTTCTCCATTTCTGAAGTCGACTTAGGAATTTACTTGGAATCACCAGGAAAAAACTTTGGTTGTGTTTTGTTTCTACTGAGGAGCGATAAGGTCTTTCCTGTTCAATTCCTGCCAGATAAAATCGATGGATTCCCAGATGCTCGTGGCGCTTGGACTATCCCTCGTCGGCGGATTAAGTACTTCTTTAGGTGGGTTAATGTACTTTTTGAAAATTCCAAATCCTTTCTCGTTTGTTCCTCTGAATTGTATTTTCTGCAGGTGTTTGCTGAATTTCAAGTGTCTGGGTTTAGAATCAGGATTCATTGTTTTTTTTTTATTGTTTAAATGTTGAATGATGGTTCTTCTGATGCTCAAATTTTGCCTTTGTTTACTATCTTTTGGTGAAGAAATTGTCAAAGCAGCTACTTGTAGGATCATCAATGCTTATTCTGTGATTGTAGTTGTGCCATTAAATTCTTCGGTTAAGACTGGATTGTTTCTTTCAAAATGTTGTTGCTGATATTGTGCTCAATACATTGCTAGTCGTAGATATGAAGATTTGGTGTCTTAACTGAACATAATGAATTGTGGATCCTTATATGTGAAATTTTCAATTTTCTTATTTCGGTTACTTAGATAGCACGAGAGGCGATGATTTTCTTCAATTTAATTAAGTTTCATGTTACTTTTCGTAGGTGCGCTTTTCGTAGTTCTTAGTGACACTCCCAATATGAAGATGCTTGGACTTCTACAGGTGACGCTAGATCTAATTTTCCATTCTAAAGTCCCTATATGTATTCCTCTCAAATATCATACAGGAGGCTTTCAGTTTTGTAATATTGATCAATTTCTGGTAGGGTTCCCATAATTTTATAGTCATTGGTGGAGTCTCATTAATTGCTATTTTCTCTTGTCTTTAAGTTTATAAGGTGCTAGTGACTAGAAGTTGTGTTCCCGTACCAACATTCTTTTATACAAAGCTTTTCACTTGAGAAAATTTGATCCATATTGTATGTTATTTATCTGATGATCTGATGATAGTAAGTCCTTTCTACAGGGTTTTGCGGCAGGTCTGATGTTGAGCATATCCTTCTTGGATTTGGCTCATAATGCAATAAACTCTATTGGGTTTTTAAAAGGCAATCTCTGGGTTAGTACTTCTGTCCATCTTGTGCCTCAGTGGTTTTGTTATACAAATAATATAAAAAATTTCTTCACACTGAAAGTAATATAGTTTTCTAGTGATGCAGTTTTTTGGTGGTGTGATATTCTTTGCGTGTATTGCCAAATTCATACCCGAACCAACACTTGGCCCTTCTACTGACGTGAAAAGAAGAAAGGCGAGAGTGTTTTTTTTGTTTTTTTATATTTTTAAAACAGTGTTCTCCGAAGGCCTTCTGCCCGAAATGTTGTGGTTCTATAGTATCATGAAAGTTTGGCAAATTTGTTGATAACAGAAAAATGGCGACGAGGGAGGCAAGGACATGGCGAAGAAGCATCGCCGGCAAGTCTTATATAGTGGAATTATTACAGCTATTGGTATACCAACTTTCACTTCCATTTCTTTAATTTGTTAATCTTTTGTCTTCCTAGTTTTGGGTGCATTTAGTTTAAGCTGTAACTTGTTGGCTAGATTTTTCAATGACTCCTCAAAACCATTGCATCAATGTGGACTTGCAACTTTGAACTCTTCATATTTAGCAAACTAGTCAATATATTACAGCACAATAATGTGAAATACTTAATGATCTGTGTGTTTGTTCAATCGGGAAGTAACATGTTTCTTGGAATTCTATAAAATTTTCTTGATTTTTATGTTAATTTTATAGCTTAAATGATTATCTAAACTCGTCATGTATTTCTTATCTTTTTCGCTTTGATTTATAGGCATAAGCTTGCACAATTTTCCAGAAGGGATGGCCGTATTTCTCGGATCAATTAAGGTGAGGATTAAGGAACATGATGAACAGAAAATTTCAGGGAGCATGCATTCTGACAAATTATTGTCTCTCTATGCCCTCTGATGACCTGCATCATCAACGTATTAATATCAATCTTTGCTTGTTGGATTCTACTTCACAGGGCATGCGAGTTGGTGTCAATCTGGCTTTGGCAATAGCTTTACACAACATTCCCGAGGTACTGATTCTGCAACCATTAGAAAATTTTGAAGGCTGTCATATCTACCGACTTACCAAGCAAATCTTATTAAAAGAAACCTAGAAAGAATATCATGTCTTCATTTTTTGCTGTGTTTCCTGTTTGACTGTCTGTTTTCCACTATAAACGAATCTAAACTAATATCAACAACGAGTAAACAACTAGATTGTTCATTTCTCTGATTTGACAAGCTTCTCTTGCTGCTCCGGTGTAATATTTTCAGGGTGTTGCGGTTGCACTTCCTATTTATTTTGCAACAGAGAGGTAAGAACATGGTTGCATATGGATTCACATTTATTCTTCTATCCACGTTGTATATTAGGATAGGACGTATGCAGTTCACTATATACTCTGTGTTCGTATTCATCTCAAAACGATATTATGCATGTAACAGCAAATGGCAGGCATTCAAATT
Source organism: Eutrema heterophyllum (assembly GCA_002933915.1). Taxonomy (NCBI): domain Eukaryota; kingdom Viridiplantae; phylum Streptophyta; class Magnoliopsida; order Brassicales; family Brassicaceae; genus Eutrema; species Eutrema heterophyllum. Next base: position 451,553 of record PKMM01020145.1, read on the forward strand.
GGCAACACTCTCTGGTTTAGCAGAGCCTCTAGGTGTAATTATCGTGGGTAAGTTACATCGGTTTCTTTGTTCAAATTGCTTCTTCTGTACAAGTACCTGTTCTCTTAAGAGTTGAGAGAGTATCATAAATTCTGCTTTGATCCATCTTCCTTACGATGCAGCCTATCTATTCCCAAGCAGCTTAAGTCCAGAAATCCTTGAAGGCTTGTTGGGAGCAGGTAAGTAGGAACTCTGCAGCAAACTGATACTTTATATTTAAAATCATTGGACTTAAAACGAATATTGATGCAAAATCTGTTGTTTGTATGATCCAGTTGGTGGAATCATGGCTTTCCTAACGTTGCACGAAATGCTTCCTTTGGCATTTGATTATGCTGGACAGAAACAAGCTGTGAAGGCTGTGTTTGTTGGCATGGCATGCATGTCTGCAAGGTAAAAACGCGAATCCGAAACCCGAGGCTTTGAAATAGCTCCTGCATCCTCAGTTCCTCTATGTAGTAGTTATTCATTGATGATGTGTTTGTCTCTGTTTTTGCAGTCTTTACTTTCTGGAGCTGAGTTTGCCTGAGACAATGAGCTTGTAAGATTAATGATGTCATGTGCAATAATTGCCTCCTCAAAGACAGAAATCAGTCTCTGGAGTAGTCTCTTTGTATCTGTAAAGACAGTAAAATCTGTAAACAAATGAGTATTCTTTTTTTTTTAATTCAAAGGAATAATCTGTTTTTAACACCCATTTTTATAACAATTAGTTCAGAGTTTTCACTTAATTTACTATTTTCTGGCAAATGTCACTGTAAATCCATGTGATCATCTGTGGACCAAAGGTGCGTTTGCCAAAATAAAAGTTTCTTTCCCTTTTTTTTATTCGAGACTCATTCAAACAATTATCGTTCTATTTTACTTTTGCCATTAATTCATTCCTAAATTTAGCAACAAAAATTAGAGAATACAGTCTTGCTAATTAATGGCAGACCTTGAAACTCTCTCTTTTTCTCCTTCCACATTTTTTATAGTATAAATACCTTCACCACCTTCACCTTTTAAGGCATCAGTTAAAAAAACACAAAAACACAAAAAAAAAAAAAATACGAAAGAAATAATGGAAATGAGGAACGTCAACAACTTTTTTGTGGCCCTCTTTGTCTCGGCCGTGTTAGTGAGCTCAGTCACCGCGGCTACCATGGAGTCTCCGGCACCAGCACCAGGTGCTTCTTCCGCCACCGTGGCTTTTCCGGTGGTTGGCTCCATCGTTGCTGCATCACTCTCCGCCTTCTTGGCTCTTCTCTTGCAGTAAAAAAAGACATAATGAGGAGGGCTTCTAAGAGACATATATAACAAAACTCTTTTTTTTGTTCTGATTTGTTCCTTAGAATCATTGGAAAATAATTTTGTCAAATAACCCATTTTGATGTATTATCTCATTGTGTAAGTTATTACACTAATATTATGAGTATGATAATAATAATAACATTATTCTATATTAGGCCTGTTGATAAGCTTTTATGAATTTGATCAATAACTTCATTGCTTTTCGATTAATGTCTTTAATACACAAAATGGTTTCATGAAAAAAGTTGTGGTTAGTGTTTCTTTTTAAGGATTGGTTTCATCATCGTTTTGCTTTCTCTTTACATTCATGAGACTTTTGGTTAGCCAAATCGCGGTTTCTCTTGATGAAACTGTTTCATCTCCAAAAGGTTTCAAGACTCCTTCGAGCTCATCGAACTTTTCTTGCCTAAGTAAACCTGCACAAAGCTCCAGCAAAGATTCCAATGCTTCTGCTCTCTCCTCGCTTCTCGGGCTCTTCCTCTGATATTCACGTAGTAGCGTTAATGTGCTAATCAATGACATTTCTTGGCTCTTTGCTGGTCTCTCTTTCTCTTTTGAACTAGAACTTGTATTCTTGTTTCTCTTCTCTCTTTCCTCTGCTTCTTCCGTTACTATTTGATCATGTTTAATGGGCGTTTTCGCGGATTTGGCAGTGCCTGTCATTGGGGGGAGACGGGTATCGCCTGTTCTGTTTCCGTAGGTGTTGTGTTCTGATTTGGACACAACCGGTTTGAAAACTGGAGACAAATTTTGGCATTGTGCAAGATATGGCTGTAAGTGAGGATGTCTTAACAATTCTGCAGCCTATAAAGAACATTTTACAGTTAAAATAGTTAGAAGGAACCGCGAAAGAAAAGCCGCAAAAAAGAAGAAACTAACGGAAATCATCAACTCACAGTTGGTCTATGTTCAGGGTTCTTTCGCAACATGCTTTTGATCAGTCTTTTTCTGAAAAGCATGTTAGAAATTCATTAACACTCAAAGCTTGTTTACAATAAACTAAACTAAATGTATATGTATACTCACAATGAAGAGGAATACATGACCGGGAGAGGAGAAAGCGAAGAGCGGTTAATCTTGTTGATGAGTCCAGCCATGTCCTGTTTCCAAGAAACAGAATTTTCAGAAGTTCGAAAGGAATTTCAGATTCAACTCGTCGAAATGGGAAACTTCTTACAGGAGCCTTGAAGGCCGGTTGATGTGCAGCTACTTCAAACATACAGCAACCTGTAAAACCAAAATCTTTGTGAGAAACCAAGAACAGAAATTTAAAAGAAATAAAAAGTTGTGGGGATTGTGTAAAGTTAAAAAAAAAGAGATTAAACCTAAAGACCAAATATCAGATTTGTAACCATAAGGTATATCTGCAAGAAGTTCAGGGCACATGTAGTTTGGTGTTCCCACAATCTATAAAACAAACAAAATGATTTAGAAATACTTCAGCGAGAAGCTATAAATCCTAATGGAATATTAGCATTACTGAGGAAGCGAGGTCGTCTTTGCCAAGAAGTTTTGCAAGGCCAAAGTCACCTGAAAAAGAAACAATTTTAATACAGAGGTTCAAATCAACTTCTTAAGAGGTAACAAAGAGATGATTTTGCATCTGATTTTTTGTACCTAATCGTATCTCATTTTCTTTGGTGAGGAATATGTTGGAGCACTGTAAAATTTGATTTGCACTGTTAATGAGTGATCTGTTCCATTGAAGCAAAAGAAGCATAGAGAGTAATAGAAGTTGAGTTACCTTAAGATCACGGTGAAGAACTCGATTGTTATGGAGGTAATCTATAGCCAACAATAGCTGCACCATCCATCTGCAGAGTTTCTACAGAGAAGAAGAGATGATCCTAAGTTAGATTCAATATCAATTCATTACTTGTCTATACCAAATAGATTCCTTATTGATTGCTAACTTCTTCGGGCGCGAATGTTCCTCTAGCTTTCTTTATCATTTGAGTCCTGCATTTATCAAAATCAGTTAAAATGAACCACCAGAGAATAACCAAAGAAGCATAAAACTGGAATGTGAAATGTGATATGATTGCCTTACATGTCTCCACCCTCACAATAACTAGTTACAATGCATACACAATCCTGCATAACCAGTAAAAAAAAACCCCCAAGAAGTTAGAATTTTTCTGCGAAATTTGCGCTTGATTATGAGCTTTGAACAAGACTATATCACCTTTTCAACCCATGAATCTTTGTGCTCCACAATATAAGGACTCTTAAGCTTGGATATCAAACTCATCTGAATTTCATCAAGAGACAAAGAACAAAACACATATTGATTTTCAAGAATCATCGTTGGATATAATATAATCAAGATTTACAAGTTAAAAAGCTTGCTAATATAATTAACCTCTTGGATCGCAGCAAGCTTGCATCTCTCTGTTTGTTTAGCCAAACGAATCTTCTTCACCACATACCTACGAAGAACAAGCCATAGATTTGATCTCAAACCAGATCAGAACAACAGATAAAGACAAACTGCAAAAATTTCAGGTCTTTTTCTATTTCTGTTAATATACCTTCGTCTCTCGGACTTGTGAATTACAAGAAAAGCAGAACCAAAAGCGCCTCTGCCGATCTGTTCCACGACTTCATAATCATCCATCTTCGAAGCTGTTTCACTTACCTTGTTTGCCATCTGGGATCTTCCTCTGTCGGTATTAAAAGGATCCAACTTTCACAAGATTTTACTGTTCAATGGAGCCTGTACGCTTCAGAGGATTAATATAAAAGCCCTGAGCATTAAATTCTATGAGAATCAAAAAATTAAAGGATCAGGCAAGAAGAGAAAGAAAAACTGGGACCCTTTAACCAAATTTTGATTTTGAAATATCGTGAAGAAGAAAGCTTCGTAATTTGTTTTCCTTTTTTGAACAAGATAGAGAGGGAAGATTTGAAGATGAAGCAAAGAAAGGTCAGAGAAAGTGAGGGAAAATTATTTAAATGAAAATTAATAAAAGAGAGGAAGAAGATTCAATTGACAGGTAAGACGACCAAAGCAATTTGCTTGAGATTTCAGACTGTTGTTGTTGACATGTTTGTGGCTATCATCACATAGAGTGCTTTTTTATTATTGTTGTTAATATGTCTCTTTCACGCTTTTTACACTTTTAGACAAAAAAACATTCTCTGAGTTTCATTAGCAAAAAACATTCTCTGAGTTTACATTTTGTCTAATTTATTTTAAATGTGAATTATACAAAAAAAAAAAAAAATCTGAGTATTATTTATTTGACCCAAATGTGAATTTCATGACTATTGTTACATAATTGTTTTAACAACCAAAGAAAATCTTTACAGTCTCAACTCTCAAGATCTCATCTTAATGTTTTGGTTGGACCATATCTTAACTCTTTTGGTTAGAAGTTAGAACAAACCAATAATAAAATATTATATAGACAGTCACATTTTTTAAATGTCTCTTTCATAATACATGCATTTTGACTAAATATTTGGATATGTAAAGGTTTAGAAGGGACCTGAATTGTTGATATGAAGACTCAAGAACATCAAAGACCATTGGCATTAGTAAAGGATTTTCTCTGCAGTAACACAATAGATAAAATTTTAACACCACAATATTACAGAGATGGAATCTTAAGATTCATCTTTAACATGGGGATACAAGATGATACTTGGATAGGTGTTTTGGTGTTGGGAGGCTTTTATTTAGATTTTGTCGAGCTTCTCTGCTTTCACAACTGGGTTTGCTTTAGCTATGGCTTCCTATGAAGCGGCATGGCAACTGAAAGAGCAATCGTGTTTGTCTGCATGGTGTGACCCGCAGAAGATATTCAAGGCCAGCTCTGAAACAAATCATCCAAATATTGCAAACCATCTACAAATATTGCGTACCTCCGCCGGGAATGAACAGAACATTGATAATTGATGAATTGAAAGTATCGAGTGTCCAATACTGCTAAACTGGCCCGAGTCCAACTGAAACCGTTAAAAAAAAATCGAGCTGAAAAATCAACAAATATTACGTACCTTAGTCGGGAATGAACAGATCCGCCGTTTTTGAACAGGTCTAAGAGTTAAAAGAGATCGATAAGAGTCAGTCACACTATTTGTTCTATTGGTTGCTATGAGACTATGACGTAACTCTATGTTGTCAAGACCGAACTAAACCAAAATGGTTGTAAGACAAGACGTCAATTACGGTTTGGTTCTTTTTTTTTTTTAATGTATGGCAAGTTTGGTTCGGTTTTGAATCATGGGCATTGTGTTCAGAGTTTTTAATCTAAATAAAAATAAAACTAGTTAGTAGTTAAAGTAAAATCAATGATTCAAATCTAGTATTGATTAGGTTGGTCCGGTTTTGAATTTTTATTTAGTTAAGTTTGGTTTATATTCAAGTGTTTTTGTCTAACTTGCAAAAGAAAATTAAAATTTTGATTTTGGTCGATTTATTGATTATCTCTTACAGAATCTGTAACAAACAAGTTCTTAGTCAATCAACGAAGATATACGTATTTATGTTTAGTCAAGACAAATCAAATACAATACAACAAAATATGTTAAATAAACCGTTAATGCCTGGACCAAACTTAACTCACACTACAAAACTGCAAAAAAAAAAAAAAAAAAAAAAAAAAACAAAATCGTGATTGAAATATATAGAAGAAACCTCATGGACATCAAAGACAACACACAAGTAAATTAATGTATTCTTAATGTTGTAATAAGACATTGCATTACTAGGTAAACATAGTACGTAAACCACCGGCCATGGATTGCGGGAAGGTGGTGATGGAGATTTCCTATAAAAGAAGGCTTTGTAACCTTGAGGATCATGAAGATCAAGCGGATCAGGAGAATAGATCGGAGATGGAAGAGGAGAATGTAGTGGTTGGTAGTTAGTGTGAGATTGAAGGAGCTTACGGTTGTTATTGGCTTCACCAAGTGTGGTATTTAGGGTTGCCAAGAGAAAAACTAGGGTGAAGGAAAGACCTTTGGACTTTAGAATTGAAAACAGAGATTGTATCACTAAAACAGAGATTTAAGAACACAATGAAATATAAAGAATTACTCTCTTTATTAGCCTTGGAAACTTGCTCAAAACCAAAAACTCTCAAACTCTCTTAATCTCTTAAAATATACCACAACTCTGTATCTTCTTATATAGAGAGGTCAAGACACAAAACTTTATTAGACAACTCCTAAAAGCTAAGTTTCCTATTTCCATAACTCGGTAGGATTAGAATAGCTTGTTCTTCAAGCTATATTCAAGCTTAATCCAACATTCTCCCCTTTAAGCTTGAAATCAATTTTCACCAAGTTTTGAACATCAATGAGATCTCTCATCTCCTTGAATTTGACTCTTCCGAGTGCCTTCGTCAAAATGTCTGCCTTTTGATCATTTCCAGGAACATGTTCTACTTCAATTTGCCCATTCTCAACACACTCTCTTATAAAGTGATATCGCCTATGTATGTGCTTACTCCGGCCATTAAAAACTGGATTCTTTGTAAGGGCGATTGCTGACTGCTTATCAATGCGTATGGTGACCTTTTCACATGACGTTCCAGTGATTTCACTTAGCAAGTCTTGGAGCCAGATTGCTTGTGTTGCTGCTTCAGTTCCTGACATGAACTCGGCTTCACAGGATGATAGTGCCACAGTCTCTTGCTTTTGTGAATACCAAGATATCGGACTCTCACCAAGATAGAATATATATCCCGACATACTCCTTCCATCATCTGGATCTACATTTTGGCTGCTGTCACTATATCCTAATAACTTTGGTATTTTTGTACACCTCTCAAAGGTTAAACCAAGAGTAGTAGTCCCCTTTAGGTACCTTAAGCATTGCTTCATTGCAGCCGCATGCGATTCTCTAGGGCTTTGCATATACCTACTTAAGACTCCCACACAATATGACAGATCCGGTCTAGTATGAAGCAAATACCTGAGACATCCAACGTTTTTTTCTAAAAATGGTAGCATCAACCTCTTTTTCATTCTCAGCCTTCGAGAGTTTCAATTCAATTTCCATAGGAGTATGAACCAGATTACAATCCTTCATTCCAGCTTCTTCTAGGATCTTGAGAGCATACCGATTTTGATTTAAGGCTATTCCTTCATTGTTCTGAATTACTTCGATTCCAAGGTAGTATGTCAATCTCCCGAGGTCACTCATTTCGAACTTAGAAGACATCTCCTCCTTGAATTTGTTAATGACATCTAAGCTCGTTCCTGTAATAAACAAGTCATCAACATATATGACTATGACTATAAGATGTTCTTTAACCTCCTTTCGGTAGACAGATGGCTCCTTCGAACATTTCTTAAACTGAAGTTCCATGAGAATGTGATTCATCTTATTGTTCCAAGCCCTTGGAGCTTGCCGTAAACCATACAATGCTTTGTTGAGCTTATAGACTTTATCTTCACTCCCCTGTTTTTCAAATCCTTCTGGTTGAGAAACGAAAACAGTTTCCTTTAGTTCTCCGTGAAGGAAGGCTGTTTTAACGTCAAGATGGTGTATCTCCCACCCGCGTGATGCTGCAAGATTAATAAGAAGCCTTATTGTTTCAATCCGTGCTACTGGAGCAAATACTTCTTCAAAATCTACTCCATACTGTTGTACATATCCTTTAGCAACAAGGCGAGCTTTGTATTTGTTGATACTGCCATCATAGTTTCTCTTGAGTTTGAACACCCATTTTAAGCCAATTGGTTTTGCTCTAATCGGTAACTCCACAAGATCCCAAGTTTTAAGCTTCTCAATAGAACTGATTTCTTCTTCGCAGGCACGAGTCCATTCTTGTGATTCCTTTGCTTCATGGAAGTTCCTTGGTTCGTTGTTCAGACATAGAAGTAACATATCTCCTTCTTCTTCGGCAAGTAAGACGTAATCCTGAAGATATCTTGGCCTGTTAATATGTCTCTCTGTTCTTCTTAAGACAGGTGCATGAGAATTACTCGCTTCTGCAGCAGAAGAATCACTCGCTTCTGCAGTCTCAGTCTCGTGTTCTAGCTCCTGCTCTTCTCCGGATTCTTCAGAGGATTCTCCATCTTCTCGGTTTTGCCATGTTTCATCATTCCCTGTTTCAACATGCCATGTTTCGACATTCTCTTCTCTTTCGTGAAGACCATGATTCCCAAAGTTCTCAAACGTGATTCTAAAGCTACCATCACCATCTCTTGTCAAGTCACTATGTTTCCAGTTCCAGCCCTTAGTTTCATCAAACACAACATCATGGCTTACTACTATTTTCTTTGACTGCGGATCAAGTAAGCGATATGCTTTTGATCCTGGTTCTGTCCCTAGATGAACAAGTATCCGTGATCTGTCATCTAACTTTTTCATGTGCGATTTGTCTATTTTCGCATATGCTATACAACCAAATATTCGGATGTGGTCCACAGTTGGCCTCTTGTCTCGAAAACATTTGTATGGAGTCTTGTCCTTGAGAGCTCGTGTAGTGATTTTGTTTAAGAGATAGGTTGAATGTCTTATGGCTTCTCCCCAAAGGTAGTTTGGCATATACATATGCTTCAAGATGCTTCTCGCCATCTCCATTAACGTCTTATTGCGTCTTTCTACCACTCCATTTTGCTGCGGAGTATATGGAGCAGTAAGATGTCGTTTGATGCCGGAATTCTCACAAAACAAGTTAAATTCAAGGGATACAAATTCTCCTCCTCTGTCTGTTCTGAAGGTTTGTATTCGTGTCTCCGATTCTCTTTCCACAATATTTTTGAAGCTCTTGAATTTCTGAAATGCATCTCCTTTTTCTTTCAATAGAATTGTCTACATGTAGCGAGAGAAGTCATCAATGAGAACAAAGATGTACCTATTTCCAGCACTTGTACTTGGTGTTATAGGCCCACAAAGATCTCCGTGTATGAGCTCGAGTTTCTTACTTGCTCGGTAAGTAGTTGCTTGTGGAAACATTTGTCTAGTATGTTTCCCAAGTAAGCACGAACTGCAGATTTCTTTTTCAAGTGGAATAATCGGAGCTCCCTGAACAAGTTCTTTGTCTACCATTGATTTTAAAGTTGCGAGACTCGCATGTCCCATTCTGGCATGCCATCTTCTTGACTCACTAATGGTTGTTAACTGCAGGCATTCACTGTTTCTTAGTCCCATTCGAACCTTGTATAGACGATTCTTGGATCTTTCAGCTTTTATAAGTAATTTTCCTTCATGATCATGCATTGTAAGATATCCTCCTCTCAATCTTATGTCACAGCCTGATTCTGTAGCCTGTCCGAGGCTTATGATATTGCTTTTTAAATCAGGTATGAAATAGACATCATCCATCACTCTAGGTCTTCCATTTAAATCGATAAAGGCAATTGTAACTTTTCCTTTAATATCAATGCGTGAGTCATCTCCAAATCTCACTTTTCCGGTAACAGAATTATCAAGTGCTTCAAAATATCTTCGATCTCCAGTCATATGATTGCTAGCCCCATTATCAAGGTACCAAACATTCTCTCCATCGATGTTTGTCTCAAACTTACTAGGTACACAATGGTTCTCATTTAAGTAGACCACTTCATGCATCATGAGTTCATCTGCGTTTTGTGTGTCTTTGTTGTCGTTCTCTTGTGTTTCTTGTAGTTTAAGCAAACGGTCAGGACAGTGTGAGGCAAAGTGACCATTTTTATCACAACGATAACATGTTATCTGTGATATATCTCTTCCACCGTACCTTCCACGGCCTCTTCCCCTGTAAAACGCTCTGCCTCCACGAACTCTACCTCTGAAATCTCCATGAGAATCTCGATTTGAATAACCTGTATGAGATTCTGTATACAACAGTTTGCTCTGGTCTCCTTGAGTTTCTTCTTCATCGAAGATACGTTCTTCATAAGCTTTAAGACGTCCTACGATATCCTCAAAGCTTGTGGTTTTTAGATCCATGACTTGTTCGAGTGATGCTACCATGTGTATATATTTCTTGCGAGGAAGGCTCTTAAGAAACTTTTTAACAAGTTTTGACTCTTCGATGTTCTCTCCTAGCGTTGATGCTTTTGTAGATATTTCAGAAATTCTCCCAGCAAAATCATCAATCTTCTTTGTGTCTTTCATCTTGAGTCGATCAAATTCAGCCATTAGTGTCTGCATCCTTGCCTTTTTGACTCTATCTGCTCCCACATGTCGTGCTTTGATGGCCTCCCATACCTTCTTTGCCGAATCCAACTCTCCAACTTGCAATACCAGTGTCTCGGGTATCGATTGAACTAACAAGGCTATAGCCATGTCGTTCTTCTCATTGCCATTCATCTCTGTTTCTACGGAATCCCACACCTTATTCACCCTAAGCAAGATCTTCATCTTTATGGCCCATACCATGTAGTTAGTTGCGTTTAGCATGGGGCACTTAATCGAAGAAGATCCTGCTCCTTCTTTTGCTTTCTTCGTTGTTGTCACAGATGAATCCTCTTCTGATTCACTCATGTTTCCTCGCCTTCAAAGTTTCTGATCGATGCTCTGATACCAAATATAGAATTGAAAACAGAGATTGTATCACTAAATCAGAGATTTAAGAACACAATGAAATATAAAGAATTACTCTCTTTATTAGCCTTGGAAACTTGCTCAAAACCAAAAACTCTCAAACTCTCTTAATCTCTTAAAATATACCACAACTCCGTATCTTCTTATATAGAGATCAAGACACAAAACCTAATCCTATTAGGAAATATAACTTTATTAGACAACTCCTAAAAGCTAAGTTTCCTATTTTCATAACTCGTTAGGATTAGAATAGCTTGTTCCTCAAGCTATATTCAAGCTTAATCCAACATGGACACCATTGTTAATTAATGCTTGTGTTCTGTGTACGCAATATTAATGGTAAGATCCTAATTAAACTCAACTATGATTATATGCATTGGAATCTCTCTTGGAGGGTTACCACTAACTTTTAATATGGATTTTTTTTCTTAAGTATGTATATATTTAGCCGGCTTTGCTTTCTTGTTTGCATTAAGTTTCTCTTCTTCACCATTGAGGCCTCCCTCTAAACAGTAAGCTTCTCTAAAGTATTTTACCAATAGAAAAAAGTCTTCTTTCATTAATGATTTCTAAACAAACTTACAGAGTGTTTTCACTAATTATTGAATTTTTTTTATAGTCAGCTCTTTTTGGAAAACAATAAGCATTAGAGAAAATATAATTTTCATAAAACGAATCACAATCTGAGGAATTACTCAAAACTCAAAAGGGTTTGCTTTAAACAAAACCTTCGCTCTCAAGAACCATTTTAACCACCGTCTGAGAATCATCACCTTCGCCGTCAACTTTCATTTGAGCTACCTCAATTTTTCTGGCAAAAGTCCCTTATTAACTGATCCTATTAAGCAAAAAAATCAGGACAGTGATTAAAATAGCTACTATTCAGACCTCTTTCCGTGCGCTACAAGAAATAGATCTCCTTTCACGCATTGATGAATCAAAGACCATATATATATCTTTCAAAATAAATGCAGTTTTGAATCTTTTGATATTTTTTACACTAATTGAAAAAAAAAATTAATTTTTTTAGGATACTACTCTTATAAAATTTAGTTTGGGAGTTATGTTAAATATGGGAAATTAGCTAGATATTTTCTAGTCAAAACTTCCATTAAAATCTTAAAACACAATTAGTTTTCTTTACAAAAAATAATCTAAGATGATATTTATTGTGAAACAGAGTATTAATTAGTTTGGTCCGGTTTTGATTTTTATTCATTTGAGTTGGGTGATAATTTTTTTTTTTTTTTGGGTGTAAACTGTAAAGAAAAAATGGTGGTTGTATTTTTTTTATTTCTTATAGAATGTTATAATTTTTCACATTGAAAATGAAGGTAGCTAGATGTAACATAGTATATAAAAAACATCGGCGATATATATATTATTGCCAATTAGTTTGATTATGATTCTTAAAAGTAACAAACAAGTCCTTAGTTCGATCAACGAAGACAGTAAATTATGATTAGTCAGAATTTTGAAATCCTATTAATTTGAACAAAAAAAAAGAAAAGAAATCATCACAAATTAATCGAAAAGAATCAATACAATACAACAAAAAGGTTAAACAAAGTGTTAATGCATGGATGATGGATCAAACTTCACTCATTCTAGTAGAGCAAAAAAAAAAACGTGATTGAAATTATATCGCAGAAACCTCGGGGAAATAAAGAGACATCAAAGACATTACATATTTAATGCACTTATGTCTTAACGCTTCACAACAACCACCACCATGGTTTGCGGGAAGGTGGTGGTGGTGGTGGTGGTTTGCGGGAAGGTGGTGGTGGTGGAGATTTCCTATAATAGAAGGCTTTGTAAGCTTGTGGAGGAGGAAGATCAATCGGAGTAGGAGGAAGAGGAAGATCAACCGGAGGTGAATAGACCGGACTAGAAGGAGGAGGGAGATCAGCCGGAGGAGAATAGACCGCAGATGGAGGAGGAGGAGGAAGATCGACCGGAGGTGAATAGACCGGACTAGGAGGAGGAGGGAGAACAGCCGGAGGAGAATAGACCACAGATGGAGGAGGAGGAAGATCAGCCGGAGGAGAATAAACCAGACTTGGAGGAGGAGGAAGATCAGCCGGGGGAGAATACACCGGAGATGGAAGAGGAGAATGTAGCGGTTGGTACTTAGTGGGAGTTTGCAGGAGCTTACGGTTGCTATTGGCTTCACCAAGTGAGATCAGGGTTGCCAAGAGAAAAACTAGGGTAAAGGAAAGTCCTTGAGACACCATTTTTTAATGGTGTGTGTTCTTTGTACTCAATGTTAATGTTAGGATCTAATTAATTTAGCTTAACTATGTTTATATATGTGTTAATCCATTGGAATTGCTTTCTTAATTAGAGGGTTCCCACTAACTATTAAGATGTTTTGGATTGTAATTAGTTTGTATAAAGTATATATTGGGCCGGCAAGGTTGTTATTTTGGATTCTATACATCTAGTTCGATAATGACATTAAAAACAAATTAATATTATATGATATATATTGTTGAATTGGCTATTGCTTTCTAGAAAAAAATTAAATTTAACAAACTATTTTTCTAATTATTGACTTTTTTGTCGGCTCGCTTCAGTGTGGATAATATAATAAGAACTAAGGAAACATAAATATAAACGAACTACAAGTTTGGAAATTAGTCAAAAGGGTTAGCTTTAAACAAAATTTGGGTACTCTTGAACTTAATTGAGTACCCATAAAACCCTAACCCTCAAGAACCATTTAACCACCGAGAATCATCACATTCGCCGTCAATTTAAAAAAGAACCGCTTGCGTTACCTAAATTCTTCTACCGAAAGTCCCTTCTAAATTGATCCTATTACTTCCAAGGAAAGAAAAAAAAATCAGAATAATGATTAATTTTTTTAAATAGTTACTATTTTGACCTCTTTCTTTGTGCCGCAAGAAACAGAGCCCTTTTCATTCATTCCACATAGTGAAAACACCACCAGGATTCGACCCCTGAACAGACTCACCGGTCCAGCCACCATACCCTCCGGTGCCATCACTCGAAGGCATATCGTAATCTGTTTTAACGGTTGGGAACTCCTCGGTCGATCCAACGGTCGAGCTCGACCCAATACCAATGCCGTGATTCCCAAGAAACGCTGCAGTGTTGTAGCTCCCACTAGAGCTGCCTCCATTGTTGCTGTTGTCAACGATAGAGGTGGAGACAAGGCCATGAAGCAGAGCCGGATTGCTATGGAGATACGCGTTGTAGAGCTGCTGCGAGTTCTGACTCGATTGTTGCTGCAAGTAATTGTTGGTTTGTTGGTGAAGATGAAGCTGCGTCTGGAAATAGCTATGGTGGTTAAAAGAGGAGGAATCATGAGCATTATTGTTGTTGTAATGAGAGATGTCATTGTTTTGAAGAGATAGAAAAGGCTCTAATGGTTGTTGAATGCTTAGAGGGTAAGGTTGAAGCTGAAGCCTTGATGAGCTGGAGCCAGAGCCTGAGCTCGAGCCACCACCGTATTGGAAACTTGAACCAAGGGCTATCATCTCGGCTTCGCGTTTTCTTGAAGATTCAAGAGCCTGAGCTTCTTTGAGCCGCTTAGCCGCGCCTCCTCCTATGGGAAGAGTACTGCTCTCTAGGATGGCTTTCACGTCGTACCGGTTGATCTCGAAGTTGGTCACTGCGTTGAGTCCTCTGAACTTTATCGCGGCTATATCATAAGCTTCTGCTGCTTCTTCCTCAGTGCCTGGACAGAACAAACCATATCGTTAACGTAAGATTATGGTTTGAAGAACCTTCTTTTTAAAAACATGCCGATTCTAAAGTTATTTTTTTTTAAACAAATAAGTATGTATGTGAATTAGGTTTCTGTAAGAAACACTATAATTTAAAATTGTAGGTTCTAGATAATTTGAAACGACTCTTATATGGTTTGCTGATTCTAAAGATTTTTTTTTTATTACCAAATTAGTATATGTAATTTTCTTTAATTCACTTTGACTTAAATTGTATGTTCTTGATAATTTGAGACGATTCTTATATGGTTTGCGTGCCAAACGCAGTCAATGTCTAATAACAAAGTACTTACTAAAGGTTCCCAAGTAGAGATCTTTGTTTCCGGCGACTCGGCCGATCCTTGCTTGCCATCTTCCATGTTGGTGATGCCTATATATATAAACATATAACAAAGTAAACATGTTTAGCATATGTTAATTAGTATAAGACGAATATTATGTGAATATCTGTATATATCATAAACCTTGTTACTCCTCGATACATAGAAGCGCCTCGTGAGAATCCGCTACTTTTCCTGTGATTAACGCGTACATAAAGTCGTTATTACTATATTAGAGAAGTTTCGATTTATATGAACAAGTGCCCATTGAAAACCACAAACAAAACACCTTCTAATAGCAGCCACGAACTCTTGTCTCGTCATGTGCTTCATTTCCTCTACTTCTTTCTCGTAGTTAGTAATCTGATATATATTAATGAATCGAATATTAGAAACATACATACATAATAAATAATGATCAAGAGAATATTTCACGAAAATATGAATTAACATACCGGGAAATTAGTAGTAGTTGAGGGACCCCAGTACTTAAGTGCAGCTAGATCATACGATCTTGCTGCTTTGTCTTCTTTGTCATACCCACCTATACCAAGAGTTTGATTTAATTTAGTTCCCGTAAACGAAAAAAATATGATTAATCTACGAGTATGATAAAGAAGAATCCAATTCGATGTACTCACCCAAGTAAACTAGATATTGTTTATTGAATCCCCAAGATTTTACGCAGCAAGAGCAAAGAATGAAGAAAATATATAAACATAGTTAGAATATATGAGCCAAATCAAAGTAAAAGACACGACCTGATTAAGTGGAAATAAATTACTTACCTTGTCTTCCTTTCCTAGACTGGCCTTCCCTTCTACAACTATTATCCCACAGGTGAGCTTCATATCGACCGGTCCATCGATGCCTAAATATAATAGAACCAAAACCATACACATACATTTCATCATCAAAATCCAATTTAAGATCAAAAAATCTTTAAAGAATCAATGAAGTGAGTAATGAGTCACATATATAACCTTGTGACACCACGATAGATCGAGGTTCGTTGTCCGAAAGTGTCCAAAGCCCGCCTCGGCGTGGCCGTCTCAACAACGGCTAGTGCTCCACCGCCAGTGTTATCCCCGGTGGTCTCGGACGGTGAAGCTTTGGCGGCAGCGTTATTACCACCGGTGGTCCCCATGGACAAAGTTAGTGACTGTAGATTGTGAGCACTCTCCTGAAGCTCATAGCTGTTATTAGGAGTATTGGAGTCACAAGCTACGACGACGTCGTTTGATTGGACGGTAGGCATCAAGCTATTGGTATGGAAGTAGTAATCCGAGTCGTTGTAAGCTACGAGGCGGTCGGATTGGTTTTCTCCCAGTTTGCTCACACCGAGAAAATCAGCCACTTTTGGAACCTCTCCTCCTTCACCTCCTCCTTCACCGTGTGGATTCATCATATTCCACTCTACAAACATACAATTAATTTGTTTTTTTTTAGTTTACAAATATACACAAAAGAGAACCATATATGTAGTGTATATATATTACCTTGTGTTTGAAAAGGGTTGTCCATATGGTTGCTGACCAAGCCAAGGTTGTATTCATGAGGAGGCAAAGAAGAGTGGTTTGGTGAAAGAGGAAAGCCAAGCCAGTTGTTAGAATTCATTTTCCCTTTTTTTGAGTCAAATCTGTTTGGTTTGTGTTTGGGTTAATCAATCACTTTATTGCTCCTACCCACTTTGGTATGATCAATATACCAAGCTCTAAGCCAATCAAAAAAGAAAGGAAGATTCAATAATCAAGGATTGGGGAAAGAGAAATTAATGATCAAGACTACCTTTCAAAGATTGGAGAATATGTATATATATATAGGTAGAGATCTTCTCTTTTATAAAGCTCACTCTCTCTCTCTCTCTCTCTCTCTAAAAGCTGGAAACTCTGATAACAAAGGAGAAGATATTTGTGAGAGATGAAAATAGAGGAAGGCCAGAGAAGTTTTAAGGTTTAGAGAGACCCCTTTATGGATGTTAGCTCATTAGAATATTATTTTTCGAGAAGTTGATATAAATAACTATATAAGCACTTTATATGCTTGTTTTTTTTTTGTTTTTTATAACTACATGATTATTGTTTATAATAACTATTTGAAGAAGTTCAATTAAGAGTTTAAGAGCACTATCCGATTCAAATTTTGGTAAACGATCATCTATAGGACAACATATTTTCCGTCTACAATTCACACACTCGTATTTGAATCTGAATTAGGAAACTTGTATATATATCAATAGACTACAAATCATTAGGACAACATTATCTAAATTATCGTTTTGGTTTCAATATTATAAATAGAATGTTTAGACACTTATCAGTTTTCGCACGAGTTAATAAACTTAGTAAATATAGTATCATGTCTCTACAAAACATGTAATTCTTCAAACTATATCTTATTTAATTTTGACTAGGATTAAAATAGGTATTTGTGACCCATAAAAACTTACATTAAATTTTGAATACGACAACTATTTCCAAACAATAGAAATTTTCTAAAACAATAATTATACTGAAACGAATAATCAAATAATCAGCAATGAATTATATATAACATGGTAACAAGGTCGGGCAATACCGGTTTTGTATATAATTAAAAATTTTAAATATTCTATAAATGCAGACATATAATTTGTATACATGTATATAGATATTTTAAATATCCACACATACATTTTTGTATATGCAGATTTGATATAAACAAAATTTATGAATATAACCAACAGTCTTGAGCTAGTGGACCAAGTGGTAACATTGTATTTTTTTTGTAAGAGGTGACCTTTGTTCCGTAGTTCGATTTTTGGTTGGGATATCTTATGAAATATGATCAAATCAAAGTAGAAGAAAATCGAAAATCTAGAGAGAAATCGTAATTGAAGCAAACACCCGTGTTAGGATTTCTTTATTAATCGTGTGAATTATTATTTACAAATTTTAAGACTTTGTATTTTATAAACCCCAAAATAACTTGATTCCTAATCTTACTTAGTAAAGGTTCCTTTTTTAAGTCTAATATAAACCGTACACACCCCCAAACGAATCCGTGTTTGGTTGTGACTCTATCCGATCTGCTGGGAGTCACAACCAGAGCCCATATCATACTTCTGATTATTTGTCATCTTGAAACAATATGATAGGATGGTATATTTTTTCTTATAAAGATATATTTATCGGCTAGTTTCAAAGCTAAGGATATTAAGACTAAATCCGAACTTTTTAGGGATCTTCGGGGCTACCATTAAAAAAAAATGTTTGTGAATATTTTTTTTTATCATAACATCTCTTTAAAAAAATATATAAAAATATTATTTTATGAGCATCAGTTTCATGTAGTAAGACAAAATCTAAGATTCCAACCGGAAAAATCCAACCCTAAGAGGCGAACTAATTTTTACTCACAATAAAATAACTAATAGAAAGTTTTCTAAATGCAGATTTAACTCTCTCTCTCTCTCTCTCTCTCTCTCTCTCTCTCTCTCTCTCTCTCTCTCTCTCTCTCTCTCTCTCTCTCTCTCCTTTACTTAATTAGACATGTACTTGCGTATCGATCCATTTATGCATGTTGAAGCGTACGTCTACGTATGTAATTATATATACATGCATACATTTACGTATGAATCAAATATACACTCTCTTGGCTCTGAAGGATAGCTGCACACGCGACTATATATTCCATTTGGCGAGAGCGGAATAACAGATTATTCACCAATTTGCGCATCCCCGCTGAAATTCTTTTTCAAATCTATTGATCGAGGTTTTCGAAACACGTGCTCCGCTAGACGTCATATGCCGCGATACAGAAATGCTCTTGCTATGTAGTTTCGGGATTCCAACCGGGTAAAATTTTGTTCCTTTGCCACCGGGTATATCAAATCGGGTGATCGTTGTTGTTTTAGGCACTTTTTATATTTTTTTGGTAACCGTTAGCTTTGTTGAAATAACATTAGAAATTTTTGCCAAAAAAAAAAATTAATTCAAATATATTACAAAATGGTCTCTCCTTTGGAGATGGAACACAAGATTACGAATGAAAGGTATTTTCTAGAAAGAGAAATAAAGGAAGATAATTTACAAAATACACCAAATGGGTTACTGTAAAGAAGCGAGAAATTTTTGTAGATCCCCGAATTCTCTCTTTTGCATGTGTACGTTCATGGAATATTATATAAGTATTAAAATTATATTTGAAAAGAGATACAGTAAAGTGGCATTTCGTTCAAAGAAAAACTTGCATAAGAGATGTCGAAGATAATAAATATCATGGATCTATGGCCCATTGACAGTAAAATTGTGAGCTTGAATTCTATGAAAAATCCACTTTATAGTATTTCGGTGCGTTACTACCGGAACTGACCGGATAAGCCGATAGGGTTTATCCAAAAAAAAAAAATCTTCATCTAATCGTTTATATATAGTTTTTTTTCTTATTTCTCATGGAGAAAAGAAAATGAATTAAAAAAATATAAATAAAATTCGTAAAATTCGTGGGGGAATTTGCTTTTGTCTCCCCGAGTAAAAATCTGTTGACTGCTTAATCGGTCTTCGCACCCGTCAAAAGGAAGTCTTTATTAATAAATTATTCAACAAATTAAACATAAACATCATATTTAAGTTTAAAAGTTATTATTGCTTATGTCCTTTGCACACTAGGAGTCTAGGAGATTGTATTGTGCTAGGAGCCAGCCCTTTTGTTTAAGTCCATGCCTTTGTGTCATCCATTAACATCACTCATATTATACTAATATTTATCAATATGTACGTATTTTAAAAATATATATGTGAATATATGTACATGTGCACCAAACTTGATTTCACATGTGAAATTTTGTTATGGCACAGATACATATAGTATTCACTGGTACTAAATATTAGTATTTTTAAAATGGTATACTCAATTAGGAATCTGAAAATTGTAATGACAAAATAGGTATACCGCATACCCAAAAATAATATTGTATATATATATATAGGTTTTAAACTACATGCATCTGCTTATGTTGTCACACACTCACAAGTCACAATATAACCAAAATAGATCTTCGTCGCGCGGCTTCATTTTACTCTACTGTGCTATTAATTGAAAGTAAATTGAATTTTTAACTAAATTTTTTATAAAAAAAAATCGATTCAAAACTTTAACAAAAAAAAAAAAAATCGATTCAAATGTTATTGATACATTTATATATAAAAAGATGATAAGCTAAAAAGTTAGAATATACATGTTGGATTGAAAATCTTTAATAATAGCACATGTCACATGATACTAAAATAACAAATAAAGTTATCAAATCAAATACACATTAAAATAATGAATACTACATATATACCAAAATCCAGCAGGTGTAGTGTAGGTCTGCTACATGGAAAGTTCTTATTCCACTTTTATCATTTATTTAAATAAAATTATAAATCTATTTGTGAATATAATTTCACGAGAGTACGAGTGAGAAATGAAAATTAAAAAAGAAAGCCTCCTTTTATGGCTTTCTTCCATGACTGACTACGTACCACTCAGAGTCTCAGAGTTTCAGTCTGCCAAGAGTCTAAACCCAGAAGAATATTCAGATGAGTAAATAACAGTGATCTTACATATATATGAACCGTACATTAATTCTAAAAGAGTTTTCTAAGTAAGATATAAATGAAGAAAATTCAGAAACACTGTTACATTTTATATGACATTTTACCCCCAAATTGGTTTCCTTTGTTCCTATATCAAGGATTTAAGAAAAAATAGTTTACGATTTCCAAAAAATTACCACATATATAGAAATAAAATTAATAAATTGAAAACCAGGAAAATTGAACCATAACCAAACCGTATATATACCGAAATGTCTACTTTATTCCAAAAAAAATCAGTTAAAATTTTTCCATGGGAAATAAATATTATACACAAAACAGCTGAAAATAAATCGGAAGCTTTTAAAGTAGGAGTACAATATTATTTCTGAAAAGTTGGGATTTAAGAGGTATTCAATTTGTTTAAATTACTTATTCAAATTCTAAAAGATAAAGACAAAAGACAAAAGTACACATGAGACTATGAAAGACAGAAATCGATGAAATACCAAAAATAAATTAGAAACAAAAACGATTTAAAATAAAAAAAACTTAGTCGCGCGGAAACAAGTAAACGGTAAACCCTAGAAATTAATTACAGTGTTACTACTAGTGATCAAAGCTTTATTCGGGTGGTCTCGTCTCAGAAAAAAATATATAGAAAATAGAAAGTTATTTATGGAAATAAAAAAGGGAATGCTTAAAAAAAGAAGAAAACTTACAGAAAATCGGAAGAATTGGGGGAAGAAAAGAATCTAAGAGACTGTGTTGGGAAGAGTGGCGAGAATGTGCAATTTGCAGACTAATAGAGTCACCGGCAATTCTCAGTTTGTTACTTCTCGATTCAGTTTTTTTGCGGCCGATTTCTGATTTTCTTCTCATATTTCGCCGTCACGTGGCTGTAATCTCAGTGAAATTTCTTTAACAGAAAAAAAAATTCTCAGTGAAATTAATAATTCTAGTTAGCATAGACACACAAAAATATATAACTAACTAGGGATGAGGGGTTCGGTTTAAGAAGTTCACTTTTAAAAAAAAGATAATTTATATAAACTGTTTTTTATTGTGAAAATTCATATATACTTTGTTTTTTTCTTATATATAAATACGATCAAATATTATATTCGGAAAGAAAAAACCAAATATATATATGAATTTTTGAAAGTGAAAAAACAGTTTTATTTTTAAATCAATAGGTTAACATGTAACAGATGATGATGTGGGTGGTGTTCTAGTCATCTTGAGTGTTAATACTGAAAACTACTAATTTAATATCATTTAGAAGAGGTGATCTATGCTTTAAACGACATTATTAGTAGTTAATTTTGGATATCAAAAGAGATTGAGTTTGAATGGTATGTAGCTTTTTCACGTTTTGAAAATGTTATATAAAAGTAATTAATGGCAAATATTGACAGTCTTATTACTAGGGATGATAACAAAATGAAACATAGGTCTCTTGGCCCCCAAATTTTACTAAGTTAGTATATATAAATATTTAGTTTCTAAATTGCAAAAAAAAAAATTATTAAAATTTTTATTAAATTATATTTGACCCCATAATTTTTTGGGCCGACCCTGACCGTAAGTTGTTCTTATATAAACATTTCACATTCCGAATATGCCCTTCTCTTTAGTTAGATTATGTAAGGAATATCCTCATTTTGAACTAGCTTTAGGGTTAAGAAATTATTTTAGGGTTTAAGAGACAAAGATTTGAATATTTCTAATAGAATTGTTTTAATGACAAAATATAATCCGGTTCAAACTTAGTCTTATAGGTGAATGTAGCTATCGAATAATATGTTCATTGAATTTTTTAATATCCAAAGTGTGATACCATTTAGAATGGTTAAACGAGAGTAAAAGAATTCTGAGTAGATATCATATCTGAAAAAGAGCGATACATTCGAATCTATTACCACTAGCACTACTGCTTAGTTTTTTGCTAAAATTTAAATATCCGATCTTTTTAAAGACAATAGATTATTTTTGGATTTAAATCTCCCTATTACAAAACAAAAATTCTGATTTTGCCAATGCTCATTTATGAGCTCGTATTTTATCCAAAAAAATGTTATAAACTAATAATAACAAGGATCAGTACTCATCAATCAAACAGTATATAAAAGAAACAAAAAAGTTCATGAAATGGGATAGTTGATTAATATAATAAACTCACTGATATTCCAATACTTCGTGTTTCTAAGCATACTAATGGCGATTATACCTTATGTCCTTGCTGAATTTTATGTATGAAATATTGTGCAAATGTTTTAGTTATATATTTAGCCACCATTAAGAAGCGCGCGTATGCGAAATCCTAAATGCAAGTGTTTACGTATATGATCAAATGGGAAAGAGAGCCGCTCGAACTTCTCCATCTCCCGTATACTATTTGATAGTATGATGTTGTGGTTTTGTCTAGTTAATCACAACCACCAAATCATTTTGCGTTTACACATAAATGTGTATGCATATAAACGTCAACAAGGTGCCAGTTGATTGTTTTGAAGCCTGCGATTTATTTTTAATTAGTTTAGATTGAGGTTTAATTTCAAGAGATTAGTTACACATGAAAATAAAAAGTGAGGCCTTTAACCAATTAAAAATGAATATAAAAAAGTGAGACATAGACGTTAAAATCACGAAAACCGGTGGCAATTTCTTAGAGGTAAAAAAATGAGAGAGAGAGAGAGAGAGAGAGAGAGAGAGAGAGAGAGAGAGAGAGAGAGAGAGAGAGGCCACACAGTCACGGGAATCCAGAGAAAGGCTTTGTAGAGTTTCCATGGTGAAATGTGGTGTGGTGTGGTGTGTGGTGGGAGGAATAGCCGGAAAAGTGCTCGTGTCGCCTCGAGATGAGTCTCCTTTTTCACCATTTATCTATTCTTTGAATTTGTTCATACTATACATATATACTATATATATATATATTTGGGGATTTTCCGTGCTTACAATGGATTTGAACTAAGTATGGTTTATGAGATAAGAAATATATAAGATAGGGGCTTTTCTATATATGAGAACGAAAGACATTAAGCTATAAGTGATTAAAAAAAAAGAAGCAAGCTAGGCATGCATATATATATATATATATAGTGAATTTTTTTTTTTAAAGGTAGGTTCCACATAGGGTCTTGTCTTTGTAAAAACACGAGGCCGCATAATATTATCAGGGATGCTTTAATTAGTTGTCTGTAACTCGTTCATATAAATATATACTAGTATGCTGAATGATCCCAAGAAAAGACCCTATAGGTTAATGACTATGTACAATGGAGTAGTATACAGAGAGGCATGAGCGTAGCGTTTGTGTTTGTTGTTAAATGGTTTCAATAGTAAAGATTTGGAATGTTATATCGTTCGAATGTTCATTTATATTGGCCGTCTCATTAATTGATAGGTCTTGGTTCATTTATAGTTTTTTCTTAGTCACAAGGAGACGGAATCATCTAACATAGTAACAATAGATCATATGTAGATACTGTTCTGTGAAATGGAATTGGTTTTATAACCGAGTAAAAGTTTTGATAATACATGACATAGTTTCACAAAACACAACTTATTTCTACACTTAGTACGTACTCATACCAGTATACCACCAACATTGATAAGCATTAAATTTGTTAAACTAACTGCATCAGCGTATAATAAAATTGACACCAATAGTTAGATAATGGTGTCGTATACATTGAGGTGATATACTAATTCTTTGACTGACACGCACATTTACATTTGATCTGTGTAGAATTTACATATAAATTACAAAACTTGGATCAGTAAAAACCCTATCTATAGACCTAATTACTAAAAAAAGTTGTGGATTATATCTTTTTCTTTTTGGCTCATGAACTAGTATATCTATGTAATCCTAATCTTTATTTTTAAGTTTATAGAGTAGTTCTTAACTATAGATAAAAATACAACGGCTGTTTATTATTCCATAGTTCTATTGCCGTTAATTAATTTCCTATACTTCTATAGATATTGTTGTATTATTAAATTGAAAATCAAGTAAGACAAGGAAGGATATAGATTTTCGTGAATGTAGAAAACCAAGGAATCACATGAAAGATATTTCATTTTTGGGGGTAAAGAAACACATCTAGTACTATAAATTATTAAGATTTTGTCCTTAAAAAATACTTTTTTTTGCTCTAGCTATTATCGACGTAGAACCACAACTATTTATTTATCAATAAGTACGCACAGCCTACGCTACCCTCATATACACCAATAGTCCGATATTAAAAAAGAGAGTAAAAGAATTCATTCTCTAAAAGAAATCCGATAAAACTAGGGATTGCTTACTATCTCTCTATGTCTTAAAATTTTATGATTAGAAAAAATAAATGAAATACATGACGTATATTTCTTTATAATACTGCATTTGTTAAAGACGACTAATCTTATATTAAACTAATTATAGAAGACACTAAAATAATTAAACAGAAACATTTACAAACATTCTTTGTCAAAAAAAAAAAAAAAAACATTTACAAACACATGAAGATATGTATGCATCGGGAAAAAAACTAACTATTTACGAAGTTGGAACTCCAATGATGTAAGATTATTAGAATTAATCAACAAGTTTTAGGCAAAAAATGTTGATAAAAAATTGTATTTTAGAAATTTTTTTTCTTTATTAATATTTTCCTATAATCAAAATATTTCTAAATGATTTGAATAAAATATAGCACATATTCAAGGAGTTTTTTTGTTTTAACTTTCTATAAAAATTAAAACGGGATCCGACCAAGGACCAAAAGCTTAAAAGGCAAAAAACCTACTTGACGGGCATTTTAAATGAGATTTCTCTTCTCCGGAGTTTAGTAATATTTTTCTTAATTTGTATAATATACATTGTCTGAATATTTGTTAGCAGGTATTCATTCTAGTTTGCAGTGGTAGAGTTAGAAATATTGAGGTTTCTTTTGTTTTTCGGATCGATTTTGGGAAGGGAGTTAATATTTGATATAAAAAAAAAAAATTCTAAATGTGCATGTACGTAGTCAAATGATTTGATCAATCATATCGAGCATTATGTTCAAAAAAAAAAAAAAAAATCATATCGAGCATTCTCTTTTTCTTTCTCTTAAGCCCATTTCGGTCTTAACTAAATCACTGATTGAAATCTTTCTCTTAAGCCCATTAAGGCCCAAATAGAAGTTATACTGGACAATATTTTAATTTCAACAAGACAACAACCGGGATTAACCTTGACCTTGAGTGTTGACTGTTGACACAATGTCATATTAGTGAAACTTAGAGCATCATTATTGTAGAAACCATTTGGGTTTCTTAAGTGATATTTTAATATAAATTTGAAGTTAAGAAACTGTGTTAAGAAACTTCTATTTTTGCTGTTTTATTGGTAGAACCCTATTTAAAAAATAAAAAAAAATTATTTTTTTTAAAAATAGAATTTATTTTATTAATTAAACATAGCTACATAAAAATATTACATTTTAAACTTAGATTTTGAAGAAAAAAAAGCAAAACAACATTCAATTATTATTTTGATCACATCCAAATTTTTGCCAGATATGATCAACCAAATCAGCTTTCAATTTTAAACATAGCTTATTCATTAATATGTAATAAAAAATTTATAATTTTAAAGTTGAAGTTATGAACAAGTTTTTTTTTTAAAAAAGTTAAGAATTTTTTTTTTTAAGTTAAAGTTAAAAAAAAATAAATAAAAAAATCTGGCAAAAAAAAAAATCCGACGAATTAGAAGTTGACACGTGGCTAAGAACAGTGTAAGAACCCTCTTAAGAACCGGTTCTTAAAACTCTTATTTAAGAACCGGTTCTTACACTGTTCATAATTATTATTATTTTTTATTTTTTTTTGGGTTAAGAACCCCTTAAGAACCCCTTAAGAGCTCCCAATAATGATGCTCTTAGTAAGTGACGGAAAAAAAAAGAGTGAAACTTATTAAGTTACAAGCTTTGATTGGCCTTCGAAAGCAAAGATTTTTCTTTTTCCAAGAAATCTAGTTTGATAAATTCTCTGGTCTACTTTTTTTTTTGTCAGCATTTTTTCTGGTCTATTCAAAATGTTTGTAACACAGAGGTAGATCATACATCGCTTTACGATCGCGGATTAAAGCAGAGGCAAAAATGGAGTGTCTCTCAGTTTGACCTTACTTGAAGGTGAAGCTAAGTATACTTCAACGAGTGAAACCTATTACATAAGCAATTGATCTATTATCGACTAATGATATAATCTATTAATCCTCGTATTTTTTTGGTTGAAAATATCGAGTAATTGAGCATAATACACATTCACGTTATGACGTATCTGCGAACAGTAAAATCACATGCACAAATTCTTCAATAGTTTTATTTGGTTTGACAAAAAAGCATATACTCCGTATGTTTCTTATTAATAGATGTTTTAGAGAAAAAAAGTTTGTTTCCAAAAGATGGATGTTTTCAATTTTATATGCATTTTTTTTTACTAATTAATGGTAAAAAAAAAATTAGAATTCAAGAAACATCTATTGAAAATAATTGACTTCCTGAATTACTATTGGTTTAGAGTAATAGAAAATTGTTTAGTGTAAAACATTTATACATTTATGAGTGAATATTATTTTATTTTTTTCTTAATTTGTGTGAAAACTCTAATTTTTTTTATCTTTTAGAAACAACTTTCAATAAATAACGTAATTACAAATTTACCAATCATATTTTACTAACATAAATATCAAATATCTAAAATATTGGGACCGAACATTTTTTTTTTCTTTCTCAGAAGTATTTAGCTAATTAGCTGTATTTCATTCCCACAAACACTTAATTCCCACCGAGAATCCCCTCTCCCACCAAGAAACCTGTGGTCAATAATGGGAAATTGTTCATTTAAGTCCTCATCTATTAACGTTCTTTTAATTTAATCCCCAACTATCGCTTGTTCATAATAATTTTCCAAATTGTAGTTTGACAACGCAAAATCAAAATTTTAAAAATCAAACGCTAATTACTAAATGGATATATGTCCACTAAATCGACTGTAACTCATTCAATACAATCCTGAATGAGTTGAAACCATTCCTATTGGAGAGATAACTCAATTTCCTATAACTTTTATGAAGAGCTCCAAAGCTAAATCCTAAAGGAACGCTTCCATACGAGTCGATCTTCTAGACACATATTCTTGATGCAAGATCGACTCGTATGGGAGCTTTCCCTTTGGAATTAGCTTTGAAACTCTTCAACAAAGTTATAGGAAATTGAGTTATCTTACAAATGAAAGTATTTTCAACTCATTCGAGGTTGTATTGAATGAGTTACAGCCGATTTAGTAGATACGTATCCATTTAGTGGCTGTAACTCTTTCAATACAATCCCGAATGAGTTGAAACCATTCTCATTGGAAAGATAACTCCATTTCCTATAACTTTAATGAAGAGCTCCAAAGCTAATTCCAAAGGGAAAGCTTTCATACGAGTTGATCTTGCATCAAGAATATGTGTCTAGAAGATCGACTCGTATGGAAGCCTTCCCTTTGGATTTAGCTTTGGAGCTCTTCGTAAAAGTTATAGGAAATTGAGTTATCTTTCCAGTGGGAATGGTTTCAACTTATTCGGGGTTGTAGTGAATGAGTTACATCCGATTTAGTGGACATATATCCATTTAGTAATTAACGTTTGATTTTTTAAATCTTGATTTTGCATAATCAACTACAACTTGGAGAATTATTTTGAACAAGCGATAGTTGGAGATTAAATTGAGCGAGCGAGTGAGCATTCATAGTTTACGACTTAAATGAGCAATTTTCCGGTTAATAATATAGTTTTTATGCCAAAAAATATATATAAAGTATTCATTCCCACTAAGATTATTTATAAGTATTAAAAGTAAATATTGATATAATATATGTATGTACGTGTACGTGACTACGAAGAGGCGATTGATATTTAGAGACCGTGGTCTATAGAAGTAGTGGAGGGGTTGCAACCTTTTCAGCCCCAAAACTACATAGTCACGCATTTAGTGATGGAATCGCATATTATTTTCTTGTTAAAACTTAAAACATTTCATATAATAGTAGTGGAAGAACTAAAAAAATCCTTAAAAAAAAATGAACTATATAAGAAATTGATTAAAATGAGATAAAAAATTAGAAAGTAATTACTCGAATATCTTTGACAAAAAATGTAATTACTTGAATAGTTAAAAATACTTTGAATACTCTTTAACAAAAAATGTAATTACTTGAATAATCAAAAATACCTATTAATGCAAATGTATTTCACAGAACGAGCTTTTGGTTGTCTCCAGATAGCGACCACTTTTCGTGGAGCATCAGATGTCTTTTTCGTCTAAAACCGACATTTCTACGATTCATCAAGTGTGAGGTAAATGATGGGAAGACTGCCTCCTTCTTGTTTGACAACTAGACTGAATTCGGACCCTTAATTGTTCATCTTGGAGAGTCAGGTCTTTCCCAACTTCAACTCCATAACGAAGCTAAGGTTTGCGAAGCAATTCGAAATGGATTCTGGAATCTGCGTGCTGCGCGTACGGACAATGCAGAGTCCCTTCTCATCTCTCTTGCATCAAGAGCTACATCTAACCCCTCGGCCGGTAGTGACCGTTTTCTCTGGAAAACTCTTTCGGGGAATTTCACTAGCTCCTTCTCCACCAAAGGCACTTGGGAACAGCTTCATGAAGTCTCGCCAATGCTTCATTGGACCAGATGTGTTTGGTTCAAAGAGACAGTTCTGAGATTCTCGTTTAATCTTTGGCTGGCTTTTCTTGGTAGACTACCAACTCGCGACAGACTGCATAGATGGGGCATGCCGGTCCCTCTTAATTGTGTTCTCTGCTCCAATGCTGATGAATCTCATGATCACTTATTCTTCCGTTGTCCATTTAGCAGGTCAATTTGGATCTCCCTTGCTTCACGACTTGGGCAGCATCCACCACATGATCTTCACACTTCTGATCTTTGGATCCCGCTCATCTCCAGGCAGCCGAGATCTTACTCCCATGCCGTGGCTAAGCTTCTTCTCCAGGTCTTCACCTATTACATTTTGGAGAGAAAGAAATGCAAGAATCTTCAAGTCGATTTCCTCATCTCCTTCCTCTATTAAAGCTAGCATCGACCGCACCATGCGGGATCGACTTCTCTGCTTTCCGTCAAGAGACTCGATTGCTTCTCTCTCTCTATTTGAATTCTACTTTGGTTGTTTTGTGCATCATTTGTAATTAGTTTCGTTACAAACTTTCCCTTCATTTGGAACTAATGGATTAGTTTATTAGTAGTTTAATATGTATTATTTTCACTTTTTTTTTAAATAAAACTTAACATTAAAACCAAAAAAATAAATAATAATAATACCTATAGGGTTACGAATTCAGTGATTAAATCGTATATTATTTTCGTACAAAATATTTCATATTGTACTAGTGGAGAAGCTAAGAAATAGATTAAAATGAAATAAAAACTAGAAAGCGAATCCATGAATAATAAAATTTTAAGCATAAACATACGTGGGAGGCTTTAACAAAAAAAAACAAAAAGACATACGTGGGAGGTGGCTAATGCATAGCCTTTACTTTTCAAGTGCAACCTTAATGGTTTACTCTGTTCTCCGATTTTGTGTCTCCCTTTAATCGTGCCAAGAACAATACTATATTCGTTTGTGAAACACTTTCGATTTAAGTTATCTTCTGACAAATCGCTGGCCTATATATAATGGCCGACAAGAGTCATCATAAGTCTAGTATGTCTTTTTTTTTTTCATTCAATTAAAAGATATAATAGTATTACGATTCTTTTCCAACTTTGACAAGGTGGGTTAGAAGAAGAATGTGATTTTTTGGTCAAAAAAAAGAAGAAGAATGTGATTCATACAATGTTTTTTGTATCATATATATTTACTATTTTTCCCTTCTAATCTTGTGGGTTTCTTTTTATTAGTTTTCGTAGATTATATGGAAAATATAGGACTAAGCACGGATTTGGTATATATTATGATTCTTTGAATATATGTCATCCGATTCAACATAGATAAACAATTTATTATTTGTATTGGGAGTTCGGACAGTCGTAATAATATTTTGATATCATTCTGGCGCACAGATTATTCATCCGGGCATGTCACCAATTTTTGTTTTTTTTTGTCCTAGCTACAACAAGCCGGTTCAATAGCCAAATAACTCCATACATGAAGGACAAGTGGAGTCGAACTCGATACCGGTAAGATGATAGCAAATGTGTGATAACCACCGGCCCACTTGCTCCTTATTTATCACCAAACTTAAAACCACTTATTTGTATACATAAATCTATATTTGAACTTCCAATTAATATATATATATACTAGGACTTAATTCGCGCTAATTATACCGCAAGTAATTTTTTTTAAATAAATTGTTTTGAAATTTAAGAAAATTTGTTTTTATTTCAATTTTACAATATATCTAACACATGATTATAGATAGAGTTGTCAAACGGAATAATTTGTCTATTTAACCCGTTTTGTTGTGGACTAAAATATTATTCAGGATAATCCGAAAAACCTATAATATGCACCGTTTAATGACTCTAGTTTTGTGGTTAGTTCACAAATTCTTACAAAAATTAATTTTTGTGTCTAATTTTTTATAAAATTAATAAAATATTTTTCAACTTTTATTTTGATATATATTCAAATAAAATATA
>PKMM01020239.1:3199-68993 GCA_002933915.1 Eutrema heterophyllum
AGCTTAGCCAACAAAAGTGGCTGAAAAACCTAATTATAATGCTAAAACACGTTTTGGGGCTTCTTGTAATTATTAAAGACTTCTGGACCAAGGTGAAAACTCTCCAGACTTGTAAAAAGTCGAGTTTCGTGTTTTCCTATAGTTAGTATCGACCGACACTAAGGTAGTATCGACTGACACTAGTCACTGCTCGCCAGACTGGACTGTCTTCACGAAAACTGGCATAACTTTTGATCGCACCGTTGGAATGACCTCAAACCACTTCCAAATGAAAGCTAATCCAAATATCTGTCTTGTGTCCAAATTTGAGCTCAATCCATTGGTGGGAAGTTCTTCAAATCTTCATTTAAAGTCGCGACTCGTGCTTCAGTGAGTATCGACCGATACTAAGGTAGTGTCGATCGATACTGAGGCTTCAAATCGGGTACTCAGCTACACAAACTTCTGTTTTGCTCCAAAATGCTCCAAAATGCTCCAGAAAGTTCCAATATCTCCAATTATGCTCCAAACGTGCTAAAACCTGTAAAATACTCTAAAACACTACAAAATAGTATAAAGACTCTATAAAATGGACCTACATCATGGCTTAAAAGGGGTAAAAACCATGATATATCACGATCCTTCGAGTTGATGCGTTTTTCTATTCCGATCTTGTACGGGACAGCGGTGTAGAAGACATCTTTGTCGATGTTGGCAAAAGAGACACGTCGATTTTGCCAATCCATGATGGCCCCGATAGTTGCTAAGAAAGACCATTCAAGGATTATCGGGTTTGAATCATCCTTCGTCGTCTTGACAATGTAGAAATTGATGGGGGCTATGCAATCTCCAATTCTCACGGACATGTCATAAACAATACCTTTCGGTGTTGCAAATGTTTCATCGACAAGGCTGATCTTCATTCGAGTTTTGTGGATGTGCTTGATACCAAGACGTAAAGCGGTCGATTTTGACAAGATGCTGAGGCAAGCTCCGGAATCACATAGAACATTGGTGAATTGGACTCCACTGATGCTGCAAGAGATAAGAAAACGACCTTGGTCTTGAATCTTATGAAGAGTTCGAACCAGTCTTCCGTTTCTAGCATGATCGAAGAGATCTTTTATCGTCGGGATAGACTCCTTGCTTTCACAAAAGAAATGGCCAATCATGTAGTTCATACAAGCTCTACCAAATGTGATTCCTTGAGGCAAATCACGAACTACACGGTTGAATTCTTCAAACTTCTCGCGACTTATCTTGTTCGAATACCTTCGATACTTCTCTGGATGGAAAAGGCGAATGGCATAAGGCGTGGTTGAATGCCTAGCTCTCATGAAGTAAGTGCAATTATCTTCTTTACTTTCCTTGCGGTAGCGGAAGAAAGCATGTAAAGGACCTTCTCTCCAAACTTCTTCGAAAGGGATGAACATCGGGATTGATTTCAGGAAGTTGTTGAACTCAATCAATCTCTCTTGGGTGATGCTTTGCGTTTTCTGCTTCTCTTGAGTTGAAGTGTTGCTTCCCGACGAATAAGTGAGCTGCTGTGAAGTAGGAGAATCTCTGGTGAAGTTGTACATCGAGCTAAAGTCGGATTCTCGAAAAATCAAGCTCGGCTCTTCTTCTCCGGAATATTGTTCTTCCACTTTGATTTCCTCGGGTCAAACCATGTTGCAAGGTGCATAAGTGGTTGGTTCTAGGTCATTTGAGGAGTCGATTGAAGCTTGAGTACTGATGGAGAAGATAGCTTGGTCGAAAAGATGAGATCGGGTGATAAGGGGTTCAAGTTGAGACGAGCAAGGTTCTATGCAGAGTGCAGGTGACAGAGGAGTGGTGAAACATGGGTTTACCCCGGCTAGAACAAACGCGACCGCGGTGGAATCTTCTTATGCAAGGCAGCTTCGGAAACAGCTTGTGAGTCAATGTATTGGTTGATCATTGCTTCGAGTCGTCTAATCGGAGGCTGATTTGGTAGTTCTCATTGTTGTTGTTCAAGATTTGATGAGGGAGAGGGTAATATCGTGGTTGAGAGTTGACCATCGGAGACGCAAAAGGCTCGTCTCAGTAGTAGGGGACATCGCGGCGTCCTCGTGAGTAGATGACCGGGGCCGGTTTCTGATCCATGTAGAACGAATCACAGCATGGGTATGAATCGTGAGAGTGGTGAGCAACATATGGGTCATAGTACCCTTGCTCAAAATAGCGATCTCGCGCCAGAGGGAGATCCATGTTTTAGAGACCTGAAACGAAGAAAAACAATACGAAAAATTAAACAAAAAATGGTGTCTTAGAGTCGATTTACTAACCTTAGAAGTTTGGTAGAACAAGAACGATTGCCTCCCCGGCAACGGCGCCAAAAACTTGATGCGCGCGATTAGGGGTTAGGAGTATCTAGCGGTTCTAAATTTTAAATTTATAAACCCTAGACGCCTGCAAGTGCACATATGTGCACTGTAGTACTTAAGGTGTCGATCCACATGGAGAACACGCTTTTCTGTAAAAACTCCAGACAGGGAATTAGTAAACGGTTTCTAAGACGAAAGGGTTTTTTTATAGGGTTTTGGTGTCACGAAAATTGTAAAGAATGCAAGTGGGAAAAGGAAAAGCGGTAAATAAAAATTGATGTAGACTAATTAAAACGAATGTTGGACCGACAAAGATATCTCAAGGGAATGCTCGATTCATAACACGGTACAAAGCTCTTTTGAAAACCGTTTCTACAAAAACTCTTAGAACTTGAATTCATGGATATATGATTAGCGTACTGTCGTAGCACTAACCAATTATTACCTATATACTCGACCAATAGCTTCTGTCTCTGGCTGCGTAGGAGATAACACAATTTAAAATAAGGTTCGTCAACGCTCACAACGCCCTATAAGTATACTTTCGTATCTTATAGCACTATTCCCCTTCTGAAGCTAGTTCCGGTTGATAAATACATCACTTTCGTGGTTTTATCAATCCTAAAATCAGTAGCTAGTTCATGACGTTAACTTCATGCAGTAATAATAAACTGAGGAGAAAGAGATCTAGAATTTGGCTAAGTTAATCCATGTAATCCTTATCGAACATATCGATCCCCTTTGATAAACCCTTAAACCCAACGACTAAACTACTCAGACATGATTAAAGAAAGCAAAAACATGTTAAATAAAAGAGCAGGAGATTAAAGAAAGGGAGAGTTACTTAAATAACACGGAAATTAGGTAAAATGATCAGACTAGTAGAAATTTTTTTTTTATTACTGAAATGTTTTCCATACCCATAATGCCCTTTTAAGAATTTGATAACAAAAACGTAATTACAGGAATACCATTACTTTTATTTTCCACATCAGCGAAAAACAGGTGCGGCGCCTACTTGGCACAAAAACTGCCTACATGTATTTTGAAAGTCTGCCGCAGAAATTTCTTGCTGTAGTGACAGCAGACTTACAGGATGAGCGGCTGATTTAAAATAACGGCCGACTTATTAGTTGGTCGGCTGATTTATATTCATAAGTCTGCGAGAAGTCACAGCAGACTTATATGAACCTCGACCGACTTATGAATTATCGGCTGACTTAGGAGTACACGACACATCTGATTTTTATTCTAACGACTGATTTATGAAAACTTTGGTTGACTTATTGCTATGACATGGCCGACTTATTGTTGCCCGCCTGATTTACCGTTAATCTGGCAGACTTATTTGGCTGATTTATTTTGCAACGGCATACTTATGCGGGTTAATTGTGGCTGACTTATTGTAAATCAGCCGTAATAAGACCGATTTACTTAAAAGTCAGCCTAATTACGGTTGAGTAATTAGCGAAAGATTAATTACTGTAATAGTATGCTATTGACGACTGACTTATATGATGTAGCGGCTGACTTATTTTTTCCACCTAATTTATGTGTTTTAATGGCTGATTACAGTAAACTTTTTTAATTACTTAAATAGTCTTTTAGTTGCGACTGACTTACAGTTTTGTTTAATGGCTGATTTTATATGGCTGATTTATAAGTTCGTTTGATGGCATGTTTCCATGTCAGCAAAATAAAGATTACATCAGCTCTAAACACATTATTAGGTTTAGCCGCTGTCTTCTTCGTCGTCGTCTTTATCCTTCTTCTTCTTCATCGTTGTTCTTTATCTCCCTTCTTCGTCCTTTTTCATCCTATACCAGATCTAAACTTTGGAGTGGAATGATCCGGTGATTATTGTTTGCGGTAAATGGTTTCATACAAATAGATATGTATTCAACGCCGACAAGAGAGGGTGTAGAGTTCTAGAAGTTACCGAACAAACAACCTACAACGATCTTGTACAGATGGTAATGGAGGATTATGGGTTGGATACACGAATCTGTAAGATTCAGCTGAGCTACATGTTCTCTAACAAGATTTTGAAAAAAATGTCGCACGATACTCCACCGGTTTATGTATGTAATTCTCGACAATTTCTAGGTTTTCAAACGCTAAGGAAAAGCGATCAGCTATGTCTTTGTGTAGAAGTTACAGAGAACGAGGATGGCGAAGTTATTCAGAAGGACAAAGCAGTGGACAAGATGAAACGGCCATCCAGTCATGTCTCAAAAGAGGAATTTAAAGAAGAATGTAACGAAGAATACATTGGGAGTTATGAAGATGATGGTATTTACAAAGAGAAAGTTGAAGATGAAGAAGATGTGTGTAATCGAGGAAAATCTATGGCTATATGCGAGGACAAAGACGAAGTTGAAGATGAAGAAGATGGCGAATTTAACAGCAGATTTGATATGATTGACGACCCGGATGGTGCGTCATCTAATGATGATAACTTTAGTTTATATGGGAAGCCTCGAAAAGAAGATGAAGATTCACCGACGTTGCCTCCTAAGAAGAGACCTCAGAATATTGCGATGAACGAATCGAAAGGATCTGATGAG
The DNA here is from genome assembly GCA_002933915.1 of Eutrema heterophyllum. Lineage (NCBI taxonomy): Eukaryota > Viridiplantae > Streptophyta > Magnoliopsida > Brassicales > Brassicaceae > Eutrema > Eutrema heterophyllum. The sequence goes on from PKMM01020239.1 coordinate 8,091, forward strand.
TTTCTCAAGTTTGAGATGGCTTCGCTAAATATCGTTGTAGGACAGCGATACGAGAGAAAAAAAAGATTTGGAGATACGACTGAAACTTCTTACGGTGAGGAATCGATTTGATTTTGATGTACCAATATCCACTCCAGAAACGCTCGTTGTTAAGTGTTGGGTAAATGGATGTAGCTGGAGAATTCGTGCTTCTACACAAGGAAAATCCCCAGAATTCTATGTTCGTATCTACAATTCAGAACACACATGTTCTGTAACTGAGCGTTCTAATCGATCCCGACAAGCAACACCGGATATTTTTGGAGTCTTATACAGGGATTTTCTTGGTGACATTGATCCGTCAGTTCTACCTAGACATGTCGGAGTAGCTATTAATAAGCAATTTGGTATCAAGGTAATACATTCAATTTCAGATGGTTTATTAGTACGATGCGGCTGACTTAAATGTACGATGCGACTGACTTATATGTACGATACGGCTGACTTATCTGTACGATACGGCTGACTTATATATATATTTTAATGATTGTTAATTGATGGATTACTGGAAGTCCCATAGGACGTTAAGATTTGCAAGGCAGATCGATTTGGGGACTCCTGAGAAGAGGTTTGAAGACTTACCTTCTTACCTCCACATGATAAAAAGGGCAAATCCGGGTACAGTTACGCGTCTTGATATTGATGATTGCGGAAGATTTAAGTATTTGTTCATTGCATTTGGTGCGACCTTGAATGGATTTCCTTTTATGCGTAAAGTAGTCGATGGTACATTTCTCCATGGAAAATACAAAGGGACGCTACTTACAGCAGCAACTCAGGATGGTAATTTTCAGATTTTCCCAATAGCGTTCGGTGTGGTTGACACTGAAAATGATGATTCTTGGCAATGGTTTTTTACGCAACTGAAAAATGGTTAATCCTGACAATAAGGGTCTTGTGATCATCTCGGATTGGCATAAGTCAATGGGGAAAGCAATTGGGAATGTGTATCCGTTGGCGGCTCATGGAATTTGCACGTACCATTTATATAAGAACATTTTGGTACGATTCAAATGTGGAAGTTTGTTCCGTATGGTGAAGAAAGCTGCAAAGTGTTATACAAGAGCTGAATTTGATGACGTCTTCGATGAGATTGAAGCGTGTAATCTTGAACTTCATGGCTACCTCCAAAGAGCGGATGTTAGAATGTGGTCATGTGTTCATTTCCCAGGCGATAGATATAATTTGACGACAACAAATATAGCAGAATCAATGAACAAAGTTCTTTCAAATGCTAGAAGTTTCCCAATTGTTCGAGTCTTAGAATCGATAACGTCAATGATGATGAGATGGTTTGCTGAGCGGCGAGAAGATGCAAGAACGATGAAAACAACGCTTACCCGTGGTGTTGAAAAATTGTTGGAGGTAATTACGTTATATAGATCAGCCAGAAAAAATTGTACCAGCCGAGATTTAATTAAAAATTTCTTGATAACAGGTCCGTGTGAGTGGTGCCAAACTTGCGACGGTACAAATGATTGATTCTTATCATGTACAAGTTACATGCGGATCATCGTTGCATGTTGTGAATTTGGATGCGAGAAGATGCACTTGCCGTCGTTTCGACATCGAGAAATTACCTTGCGTACATGCAATCGCAGCTGCCAAGATGAGGAATGTTTCTCGTATCTCACTGTGTAACCCATACTATTACCGAGATTATTTGGTTAACGCCTACGCTGGTTCAGTTATGCCTGTAGATTCGACGCTCCGTGTTCCAGAACATGTAGCTGAACAAGTGTGCATGCTCCCAGTTGTTCGTCAACAACCTGGAAGACCTAAGAACTCAAGATTTAAATCTTGTTTGGAAAAGCCAAGTGAGAAGAAACGCCCTAGAAAGCAACACACTTGTTCTCGTTGTAATCAGGTTGGGCATAATGCGAAAACTTGTAAAACTTAACGGTGTTTGGTAGTAACTATGTTTCTCTCATAAATCAGCCATAACGGTGTTTGGTATGGTTCGTAAACCAGCCACAACGGTGTTTGGTATGATTCGTAAATCAGCCATAACGGTGTTTGGTATGATTCGTAAATCAGCCATAACGGTGTTTGGTATGGTTCGTAAATCAGCCATACCTCAAATCTGTGTTTCAAGGTTTAATCAATAATCTTATTTCAATATTAAATAATTTTAAGTCTTACATCAACAGTGGGTTATATTTGTAAGATTTACACTTCTTGTATGTTTATTCTTATCATGTTCATCTCAAACCCTAAACCACATACAATATAATCCTTGCCATGTATTTGTAAGAATTTTCAGAAATAAGCCTATAATATCATTATTTCCTTGAGATTACTAAGTTATAAACATGTCATATCTATATTACCATAAACCTTATATATAGTAACAACATAATCCTTACCATGTCTTATCTATATGGCTAACTATATTAGACTTAAACCCTAAATCCTACATTACATGTTTTGTAGTAACTATGTTACCATAGATAACAAAAAAAAATCCCATAAATTCAAAAATACTTGTGTGATAAGTTCAAAAATACTTGTGTGATAAGTTCAAAAAATCGTAATCCCATAAATTCAAAAATACTTGTGTGATAAGTCGGCCATAATAGATGACAAATCGGCCATGAAGTTGTATGAATGTGTTGGAAACCAAAAAGATGAAATTTTTTGAAGTGACGTCGTTTTGGTAAGTTGTAAAGTGACGTCGTTTTGGTCATTTGGGGGAAAACTTAAATTAGGGTTCTAGGTCTTCTCTGACACCGGGTTTGAGGGTTCGGGGAATTGTGAGTGAGGAAAGGACGAGTCGATTTGAATTCGGAAATTGTGAACATGGGTGATCAAGGAAGAGGGTTCCCGACGCACTGTAGATGTGGTGAACGTTGTAGATTGCTTACATCAAAAACGGTGACTAACCCAGGAAGACTATTTCATACTTGTCGATTTGGAGATGAGGTAATGATGCAATTGGTTTCGTTTTAGGGTTTATATTTTCCGTTATATGTTATTTCCCATTTAGGGTTTAAATTTTTGTTTGTATAGTGTAGAAGAATCGTTATCACTTGTTCAAATGGACGGATGAATCAATGGTTGAAGAGATTGAGGATATGAAACCGAAGATTGATGATCTTGAAAGGGCTTCATTCACCTTCGAAAAGGGATTACAAGCTTGTAACTCTGAAATCGAGACTCTGAAAATGGAGACTCGGACTTGTGAAGCAGTGGTATGTGGGTTTAAGAAAGGGTTAAGAAGTTTTGAAAAGGAGATAGAAGATTGCAAAATGGAGCTAAGGGGTTTGAAGAACATGGTTGTGTGCGTTGTGGTGATGGTTATTTTGTACAAGTTGTTTATGTAACGTTATAAATCGGCCACTATTAGTTATGACTATATTTATAAATTGGCCATGAAGTTGTATGAATGCGTTGAAAACCATAAATCGGTCATAACTAGTTTGTTCAAAATGAATAAGTTAGCCATTATGCCCATCACTTGCTAAAACGTACATAAATCGGCCATCACAAGTTTGGACAAAATAGATAAATCGGCCATCACTAGTTTGTTCAAAATACATAAGTCAGCCATCATGCCCATAACTTGCTAAAATAACGTACATAAATCGGCCATAACTAGTTTGTTCTAATAATTAGTTAAATTGTGCAAACATGTCAGGTGCCTCATCTAAAATCTCCGCTGCCATCTTTAACCTTAAGGCCTGCATATTTATGTCACTGAGGCCTTCAAAAGAGACACCAAGCGCAAGACACTCGATATACTTCAACGCATACACACCACAATCACCAGGGTTTAGGTTTTGAGGGATGCCTTTCTTCCTTCTGAACGAGAACTGCTTAGATCTTGCCTTTCGAACTTCAGGAGGAATGATTTCGTTCAAAAGTGCATGTATCATTCACATGAACGGCCTAGCTGTTTCAATAATTTTCTTGTCTTGTGCGGCTGTTCCTTCTCCAATGATGCTATCATAAGCAACTATCTTCTCATTCACCAAATCAATGTGCAACGCTATCCAGTGATTGCCTCCAACTTGGTAAACTACATACAAGTGATCAACATCGTATATCCACCTTTTGTGTGTCGGCATGTCAGCAGGAAGCAAACCATTTGCTAAATCACGATACCCATCTTTGAATTTCCAATTCTTAGGATTCATGCTGAACTGCGCATACTCCTTCATCCACATACTGATGAACCATTGGTCGAGAAACGCAATTCGATCATTGTGGAAAGGGCATGGAACTTGAAAGTACCTTTTCCGGAGGACTCTCATATACGAAGACAATTGCTGTAAGTAAGAACAATATAAATAAGTCAGCCATCAAATATCAATAAGTCAGCCATCAAAATATCAATAAATCAGCCATTAATTATCAATAAGTCAGCCATCAAATAGCCACCAAAATATCAATAAATCAGCCATCAAATATCACTAAGTCAGCCATCAAATATTTTTACTTACATAATCATGCAACCATCCGTAATTAGAGCCTGGAGGCCAATCTTCTCGCGGAGTGATGAGAACCTTGTAGAACTCAATTTCTGGAGCCGCTTTTCCAAGTGGAGTAGACCTGATGAATAAACAAACAAACAATTATATTCAAATAGTGGTAGATCACTTAATCAGAAATTAATCACTGTACATACTCAAATGTTTTGAGGTAATTAAAAAGTGTCTCCAGTTTAGTCTGATCAACCGTCTTCAGTGGATCATAGATTGCTGGTGAAGGAACCAGACCCTTCATCAATCACGTCAATCCATCGTTTCCAATATACGGATACGGTGGTGGTGGCGGTAACTTTTTCTTCGACAGAATACCACCTTCATCTAGTTTCATAACAGCACCATGAATCGCGTCTATTGCATTTCCCAGTAATGCATGCCTAAGCATGTCCTCTTCATTGTCAAATCCATCAGATTCAGACATCAACTGGTTCTCTTCTTCCCGAACTTGATCGGTTATATCAACCACTTCACTATCAGCTACCTTCCTCTCAATGGTTGGTTTCATCATCTTTTTGTTCGCCTCTTTTTCATCACCATTATTTTTCTTCTCTTCTGCCTCTTTCTTCCCATTGATTTTCTTCTTCTTCTCCACTCTCTCAAACTCCTTATCCAAATTGCGGATCGGCTGTATAAAGTAAAGAAAATAAATTAAAGGATTTGTATTGATTAAGAAATTATTTCTGGCATTTTTTAACTTACCGGACTAGTGAACTCTTGATCTTTCCCAATCTTCGAGTTGCCATCTTTAGACATGGATTTTTTTATTTCACCAGTTAATATGAGCTCTTTCATCTCCTTAAATTCTTTCTCTAACGCCCGAACTCTGTCTTCAACAGAAGTTATTCTATGACCATACCTTTCGTCAACTTTTGTTTCAAGTCTACTTTCTATACCTCCAACCATTCCGCAAATGTTTTCTCCATATCCTCAAACCTTGTGAATAGTTTCTCCACCAGTTGCAGAAGGCCAGTGACCTACACATTATTCTCGAAATCTTGGGAGTCATCCTTCTCATCTGCTAGTTTTTCACTATCATCAGCCTTTTTCTTCTTTTTCTTATTTTTCTTCTTCTCCACTTCTTCCCCACCAGCTACATGACTTTCTTGCCTTTTGTGTTTCTTAGTCTCTTTTTCACATCCCAATAACCTTCAACAAACTTATCTTGAAGTATGTCGACTATCAAGTTATGGAGTTCTACGTCATCATCTTTACATTTATCTTCTTCACCTTCCCACTTAGGATATAGCTCATCCTCCGACTTCATAATCATCTTCCTAACACGGACCTACAAACATTAATAAGTCAGCCATCAAATGTCAATAAGTCAGCCATTAAATATCAATAAGTCAGCCATCAAAATATCAATAAATCAGCCATCAAGTATCACTAAGTCAGCCATCAAAATATCAATAAGCCAGCAAGAAAATACCTGGCCATGCTGTGCAATCTACTGACTAATAACCGATTCTAAACTTGAACGCGTACGGACTCCACCCCATCTAAGGAATGGTACTTCATTCGGATCTCGTATTCTCCCAAAACGCTCTTGAAACACCTTAATTGATTCATATGCCCAAAACAGTAGCGCGTGCACGCAACCGTTAACAGTGTATGAATTTCCTTCATACTGAACAACCTTAACACCGTCAATGAGACTTTGAAATGCAACCCGACCACATGGATAATTCTGAATGTCTTCATCTTTGAAGACTCTTTTTGCACTTTCTAGAGGTAGTCTAGAATTATGATGTAACCCATGAATTCCCATGTGTAGAATACATAACAACCCCAACATTTTCCATTTTTCAAGACTCCATGGACGACACATAGCTAATACCAAAGCCAGTTCATCATACTTTGGTCCAAGCCCTTTCGGAACACCCAACTCTGCCTAGAAATCTGTGTACTCAGCTTCACAAATTTCAGTTGGCAGCGGATCTATGTTTAGCCCCGTAATCTCAGCAAATTCGTGCAAGCTAAACCTGATTGGTTGACCACCGATCACTGACCAAATCTCATTCTCCTTCTTTACTGCCAACTGACGGGTGAGTAGATAATGTACAGTCTTAGCAGGCCACACGTAATCGCTATCAACTAGCTTAGCTATTAGTCCAACAAATAACTTCTTAATTTCATCGCAAGCATCTCTTCCTATTGATTCTCTAACGAGAGTAAAATTGCCCAACTGACAATTGTGATTCATGCTTCTATTATGCAAAGGAGATTTCCCTTCTTCGTAACGTTTAGGCGGGTACTTCTTTGTTCCATTAGAAGTATCCATATGTTCATAAAAACATAATCAACCATCATATAAACATAAATCAGCCATCATATTAACATAAATCAGCTTTCAAGCAAACATAAATCAGCCATCATGCACACATAAATCAGCCATCAAATATGTAAATCAGCTGTCAAGTGTGCATAAATCAGCCAACAATGTAAAATCAGCGGACTCGGGTTTTGAAATTAAAGGCCGGAATATGGCCGGAAAATTGATTATGGGGAGATCGATTATGGAAAATTAACTGTATAACTTCATAAAATCGTTGACTTACAGTAGTTAGCTTCCACCTTTCAAACGATGAAAATCCTTCAAACCTTCGAAAGGGGTGCGTATGTGGTTTTCTTAATAGACGAAATGCGACTGTGGCGAGGCGGACAAGACGAGTCGCAATCGGAAGAGACGAACAGGCAACACCGGCGGTTCGGGAATCGCCCATAGAGGTTTTTTTTCCTGTTAGTGATGAGAAGATATTGAATCGATAATTTCTTTCTCTATATTAGTAATTATAAGAAACTGAATCGTCATATTAGTTAATATTAAATCTCACTTAAAGACATAAATCAGCCTTCAAGCAAACATAAATCAGCCATCATGCACACATAAATCAGCCATCAAATATGTAAATCAGCTGTCAAATGTGCATAAATCAGCCATCAATGTAAAATCAGCGGACTCGGGTTTTGAAATTAAAGGCCGGAATATGGCTGGAAAATTGATTATGGGGCCATCTATTATGGAAAACTGTATAACTTCATAAAATCGTTGACTTACAGTAGTTAGCTTCCACCTTTCAAACGATGAAAATCCTTCAAACCTTCGAAAGGGGTGCGTAGGTGGTTTTCTTAATAGATGAAATGCGACTGCGGCGAGGCGGACGAGACGAGTCGCAATCAGAAGAGACGAACATGCAACACCGGCGGTTCAGGAATCGCCCAGAGAGGTTTTCTTTTTCCTGTTAGTGATGAGAAGATATTGAATCGACAATTTTTTTCTCTATATTAATAATAAATCTCACTTAAAAACATAAATCAGCCATCATATTAACATAAATCAGCCTTCATGCAAACATAAATCAGCCCTCATGCACACATAAATCAGCCATCAAATATGTAAATCAGCTGTCAAGTGTGCATAAATCAGCCATCAATGTAAAATCATCAGACTCGGGTTTGGAAATTATATGTCAGAATATGGCCGGAAAACTGATTATGGGGCCATCGATTATGGAAAATTAACTGTATAACTTCATAAAATCGTTGACTTACAGTAGTTAGCTTCCATCTTTCAAACGATGAAAATCCTTCAAACCTTCGAAATGGGACTGCGGCGACGAGACGAGTCGCAACCGGAAGAGACGAATAGGCAACACCGGCGGTTAGGGCATCATCGATTATGGAATCATGAATCAATTTTTGTAATTTTTTCAAAATTAACCGTAAATCTCACTTAAAAAAAATATAAATGGCATTATCGTTAATTATAGTTTTAAACTGCCCTTAATGGACATTTCCTTTAGAGTTTGTATTATTTAAGTAATATCTAAAAGTTATGTATTACTCTAGTCATATCACAACGTTTTTGTGCTATTAGAGTAATTATCTCTTAAAGAAAAGCTTTTCGATTTTAAGACCAAAGTCGGGAGAAAACTTCTCTACAAATCTCGAAAATAAAATAGAAAACAATAAAGAATGAACTAAAGAATGAATAATAATTGAGCCTGTGAAAGAGATACGTTTTAGGGTTCTAAAAAAATATATTTATAGTGCTTCTGGTCTCTTGTCGCACTACTTAGAGTTTCCACGAAGATGAGATCAAACGGAAATCGAACGGGCTTAAAATTGGGCTTCCAGGACGTTTTTATGTCGGCCGCGGGTCAAGCTCTCCCTGCCGCGGTCGAGAATCCTTTCTCCGCGGGTCGAGTTGATCCAGCCGTGGTCGGCTGTCTTCTAGCCGCGGGTCTGTGGCTGCTTGGCCTACTTCACGAGACTTCTTTATCTTCGCATAACTTTTGATTGAACCGTTGGATTGTCCTCAAACCAAGTGCATTGGAAAGGTAGCTGGTCCCTCTTTAATGTCTCCAAATTTGGGCTGGATCAGACAGTGAGAAGATCTTCATTTCAGGTTGAACGTCTGATGGTTTGACGCTGAGCCGGAAAATCTGCTTTTTCTCCAATTTGCAATGCTTTTTCCTAAGTAACCTAAAAAGAGTCTTGACATTACAAATATATGAAAATCGTAATAAAAACACTTAAAACCGAATAAAACATTTGTAAAAGCATAAGAAAACCATAGTGAAAATGGGAAAAAAAAATGATCAATGCTCAGAAAAAACTTTGTGTTTGTGACAGACACTTGCACCCTAAATACATCTTTTATTGATTCCAAGACAATCCTAATCAAGTAGTCTTTGATGAAGCAATTCCATAGACTAATCGGTGAACCTAAATATTCCCAATAGAACTAGTTGAATTAGAACATACCAGTTGGAGATTGATGCTTTCAGTTTCCTCAACCCTCAACATATGGAAGTGGGAATTCGGAAGCCATTTCTGTGAAGGCGGGCCCATATGGTCTCTCTTTCAACTCCCTAAGACGAGGACGAAGCACTAAGCTCATGTTCTGTATTTCGATCTTTAGCCTTATTACATGTCTCTTCAGTTTTCTCTAATAAACAAGAACAACGAGCTTCTAATAACCTTTGGAGATGTCCACAACATGAAGTGTTAGATGAATCACAAGATCAAAGAGAAAGTAGTTGAACTAAGAAAAATAATTATGTTATTCATCTTATGTTTAATTGTGTGAGTCGAAACTCGCACAATCGATTTTTGTCTAGGACTTTTAAGGAAACAGAAGTTTCTTGGATGAAAACACACTAAGATATCCAAAGATGGTTTTATTGCTGTTTGTAAGCGTTTGAGTACAAGAGTGATATTGCTAAGAGCTTATGCTAGGGTTTCAAGATGATTTGTTACAAGCGATTATGAATGCTATTTATATGAATCTGTATTAGCCGAGAATCTCGGAGGTAGAAGGAATATTTCCTTAATACTTCGTGCGGCCGTCGACTAGGGTAACCGGTGATCTGGGCCATTAGCTTGGCACATCAACGTTTCTCTCGGCCCATTTTCTACTAGATGGGCTCGGCCATTTCTTTTGGGCAAAACAGCCCATCTTAGTTCGGCCTCAATTTAATCAGGGAATGCCATTATCTTCGCCTCGGCTCGGCTATGCTCAAAGAGACGAGGTGAGACATTTGAAGAGGGCTATCCAGGGTTGTCACGCCTCGGCTCGAGTCTTTCTTTCTGATCGGTTTGCCTTGTTGTCTTGAAATCTTAATCTCGAGTGGGTGAAAACCGACACCAAGTTTGCCCCCCCCCAGCTTGTCAGATTCAAGAGTGATTATGACGAGGTAGGAGTTGTTGAGATCGAGATTAACTGCCGAACTCTGATGGTACCGAGCTGTGATTTCCAAGATTCTTCATTTGAGACCACAGCGTATTTCTTCCAACGAGTTTGGTACGCCTTGCCGTTTCGGAAGGGTGTAATTGCCAGCTCACATGCTCTGCTTTAAATATCTCGGGAATCGTAAATGCTTTCTGTTGGTTTCCGACGTCACGCGCGCCCAAGCGCGAAAAGCCAATAAAGGACGAGATTTCTCTACATTTCCTCTCCTCACTCCAAAAATTCTAAAATTCAGGTAGCTCTCTTCTCTCTACTCTTTTTCTTCTTAATTTATTATGTCAGATTGCGATGTCCTGAATGACTTGGTTGGTTCGACCAACCGTGTTCTGCTCGACCGCGATTCCACATTGGATGCCGAAGTGAATAAATTGACCGAGGAGAAAATGGGATATGATCCCCGTTCCTCTTCAGCCGCGAGAGCTGACGTTGAGGGTGACATATCGCCCGAGGTTAATAGTTCCTCCGAGGCGAACCTTCCCTTCTCTGAGGTTCAAGAATCCGTGAGACAGTCTCTTGATATCGCCCCTTTTGAAGGGTTGGTTCACTCTTTCGTTGCAGCGCCCGAAACCGCGGTGATTACTGAAGAAGTGAAAGTTGAAGACGAGGACTTCTTTTGGGATCCCAACGAGGTGAGGGCGGAGATAGACCGCATGGTGGACATGTTTCAGCCGGATCCGCCGAAGCGGAAATATGCCAGAATACCTACGAAAAAGCGAGCCGTTCCACCGGGTTCAACGCTTTCCATCGAGACGTCTTTGAATGAGTTGCGGGTGCGATTCAATATATCTGAGGATGTTGAATTTGTGGTCCCCGAACAGTCCAATCGAGCCGACAAACCTCTTCCAGATTGCTTCCCTGTTTACGAGGTCTTCTTTAATTTGTGTTTCCTTTGGTTTCCGATCCCCGAGGTGATCCTTCGTTTTTAATGGAGACACACACTTGCTCTAGCCCAAATCAAGACTCGGGGGCTTCGGCACCTTATAGGGATTTTAATCCGAAGTTATGAATGTGATGTCGAGGTAACCGTTGCTCACCTCCAAAATTTGCTGGACATCCGGAGGGTTCCCAAGTCTGCCAAGTTCTATATTGGTAACAAAAAGACTAAGAGAATCATCACGGGGTTTCAGAGCAAGGACAGTAGTTGGGCGGATCATTTCTTTTTCGTTCGCATTTTCGAGTCTTCCATTGGCAGCAGCTGCCTTTGCATGGTCAAGGCAAACTGGGGACCGTTTGTTAGCCGACCCGTAGATTTTGGCTCGGTACATTGTCCGATTTAGTTTTCTGACCTTGTTTTCTCATTTTTGCAGATCGCAATTTCCTTCCTCCGATCCCGGCCGATCTGGACGAGGTGTTTGACACATTGAAAGTGAGGAAGGTTCATTGGGGAAAACATTTCTCGCTTCAGCGGATAGAGAAAGCCCGAGATCTTCTTAGCGGCGCTCTGGTTAGTTCAGATCTTTCGTTATCGGGGGATTTGAGGACGACAATAATGGAGAAAGTATCCGCTCCGTGATAAGAGAGAGATAGAGGCAAGGGAAGCAGCGAGACGAGCTGCTGGGGGACACGCACTGATGGCTCCCGACGCAGTCGTTCCTGGCCTCGGAACTATTATCGCCAAGGCAGCTACGAATGTGGATGCCGAGGCGAACTTCGTAATCTCCCCCGTGCTTCCTGCAAATTATGGTTGAAAGGATCTTGTTCCAGCTTTTCCTCTGATGTCTAGACCCTCTACTTCGGCTTTAACGAAGCATGCGGATACGCGAGGTCGGAAGCGTCCTGCACCAAGTGGTGGCCAAAGCGAAGCTACGAAGAAAAAGAAAATTGGTACTCCTGCTCCTACCGATTTCTTATCTTCCGATATGATTGTCGATGATGATGCTGTGTCCGCCGCCATGCTCGTACAGATCAATGGATCCGAGGTTCATCTCCCTTCCTTGGATGTGCTAATCAAGGACAAGGTGTATGCTGACATGTCGTTACGCGGTATCCGGGTGCGAGCTAATTTTGATGTACAGTTTGTTGCTTCTATCAACGAGCTGGTCGCCGCTTATGAGCCTAGGGCTCACAAAGACAAGCAGCTTGTCGAGGATGCGAGAAAGAGAACTTTGATACTAAAGGGCAAACATGACGAGCGGAGAAGAGACTTACCCTCGCGTCGGCCAAAGTTTTGGATCTTGAAAGGGAGAAGATGACACTGAAGGAGAAGTTGGCTAAGGAGGCGAGTTACGCGTTTGGTTTAAACGAGGAGATGATGCGACTGAAGGCCGATATAGCTTCGTTAAGGTGTCAGCTTACGGCAAAGGATGCTCGTCAAGATTCCAACATCAAGAAGGCTCGGAAAGAGGCGAGGCGAGAGTCAGCTTGGAGGTTCCAGGATTGGGTCGACAAAATTAGGGCGAGTGTGGGCCAGCTAGAGGACGTCAAGGGTAAGGAGCTTGATCTGGCCGAGGTTAACAGCCATCTAGAGCTTTTGGATATCCTTCGAAAATATAATCCTCAAACCCTTGAAGCCAAGGTGAAGAAGCTGATTGGCTGGATAGCTGACTTGGTCGGAGCGGCTGAGGAGTTTAATAAGATTGCCTCCTGTTTGAAGGAAGGGTTGGTGGTTTCTCCTGTTTCGGAAGACTCCATGGCTACCCTTCTCGGGAATGATCCGGTCGAGCTTACCGCGGCTAGCGTCGGTGTTACTGATCTTGCGGGGTCCAATGAGCGCCTGTCTGGGATTGCCGACCTCACGATTGAAGATGGCAAAGTGAATCAACTTATGTAGTGACCCTATTTTTGGTTGTAATGTCTCGTCAGATTTGTACTTTGTTTCGAAGGTTTTATCCGGTTTATAATGAATTGTTGTTTCCTTGATTTTGCCGATGTTGTTCTGCTTAGGAAATATATTGTAAATTTGTCTTTCGTGTTGATAAAATTATAATTTGGACATGCCGAAGCTTATCCGAGCCTCCTACTGAAGGGCGTGTTTTGAGACGATTCGTTTAGTATTATGTTGAGACGTTGAAGACTAGTGTACTATAAAGCGATTAGTTACTGGGTTTAGATTTTACTTCGGTTTTAGGGTTTTGCGATATGGACTCGGCTTATGTTCCTGTTTCGATAGTAAAATTATAAGTGGTTTGGTCGAGGTATATTTTTTCCTTCCTTTGGTCCAAATATACCCGCCTTAAATTTATATAGCGCGCTTTAATCAGTGGTGGATTGTAAGTGAACCATGATACGTAAAGGATAGGGGTTAGAATCCAAAAAGGATGCGTGAGCTCGTTGTTGTGGCCAGCAACATACGAGAATGATGAGTGTAAATGCAATATATATTGATAAAACTGGTAAAGTGCGAAAGATCGCGTTTACAAAGGTGGGAGTACCCACTCCCCCCCTTTTTTTAGAGGGGGGGACAGCTGAACCTTTCCGAAGATTGGTTGCCTACGTACCCTTTTCAGGGATCAAGCCGTCTCGTAGTTCATGTTTAGGATGTGGTGGTTTTAGTGATAGTATTTCTTGAGGTGCATTGCGTTCCATGATCTTGGGATGGGAACGTCGGACATGTTGACGAGCTCGTATACTCCCGGGTAAACCACCTTAGTGACTTTGTAGGATCCCTCCCAATTAGCTCTTAGCTTACCAACGTTGCGTTCTGCTGTGTTCTGAAAAACTTTGCGAAGGACCAGGTCTCTCCTGTGGTGCGGCGCGGGGTAGTCCGATGGGACTAAAGGACACCTTCTAGCTCGTCGCCCCAGCGGCCCTTTTTCTCGTCGAGACGTTTCTTCAAGCCATCGAGGATGGTCTTGTTGGCTGCTTCTGCGTGTCCGTTCCCTTGCGGGTGGCGTTGTGTTGACTTGCTTAGCCGTATCTTCTATTTCTCGCAGAACGCCTCGAACCTCGTCGAGATAAATTGAGAGCCGTTGTCTGTGATGATTTCGTACGGAACTCCGTGTCGGCATATGATATTCTTCCAGACGAAGTGTTCTACCTGGGCATCCTTGATGCTAGCGTAAGAGTCTGCTTCAATCCATTTGGAAAAGTAATCTATCAAGACTAACATAAATCTTTTTTGCTTAGATCGGTGGAGTGGGCCGATGATGTCTATTGACCAACGCATGAATGGGTAAGGCAAGGAGATAGATGACAGTAACTCAGTTGGTTGGTGAATCGTTGGGGTGTGTCGTTGAGATTTCTCGCATTTCATGGAGAATTTCTTGCATTTCATGGAGAATTTCTCGCAATCTTTCACCATAGTTGGCCAATAGTAGCCGTGTCGTTTGATTTTGATTGCTAGGGCCCTTCCGCCAGAATGGTTTCCGCATGAACCATTGTTGACTTCCTCCATTACTTTCCTTTCTTGCGAATCTTCGACGCAGGTCATCAGTGGCCCTGAGAACCTCCATTTGGAAAATTCGAGCTTTGAGTTTTCGGGCAGCCCACTTGTCTGGTGGCACCTCTCCATTCAAGATGTAAGTGCGAATAAGTCCCATCCATTCTTTGTCATAGCCATACTCTCCTTTGTGTTGCACGTCTTCGTCCATATCGACCACCTCGTTCACGACGGGTGGTTCGATTGGCGTATCGATCGCGTTAATGACTCCAGTTGCGTCAATGCTCGGATTCTCAATAAACTCGACATGGATCACTCCTTAAACCGGGGTCCGAAGTTGACGCTTGAGCGGCTAATGCATCAGCTTGGGTATTCTCGCCGCGAGGGTTTCAGGTGAGTGTGAACTCGTTGAACCGTTTGGCCATCTCCTGGAAAATCTTTAGGTAGGCTTCCATCCTCTCATCTCTGGCTTCGTATTCTCCATTGAACTGATTTGCCACCAGCTGGGAATCGCATAATGCGCTTAAGTTTGGAATTTTTATCCTGTGAACGAGTTTTAAACCGGCGATCAAGGCTTCGTATTCTTCTTCGTTATTTGAAGCTAGGAATGTCAGCCGGAATGACTGCTCTAAGATTTCGCCGGTTGGTGATGTCAGGCGGATTCCTACTTTGGATCCTTGCTTTGAGGACGAGCCGTCGACATAGAGTGTCCAGGTGGAGCTAGGTGTTGGTCCTTCGATTCCTTCGACTGGGAGTTCGACTAAAAACTCTGCTAGCACCTGGGATTTCGCGCAGGTTCTGTTCTGGTACTCGATGTCGTATTCGCTGAGTTCGATGACCCATTTTGCTAGTCTCCCTGATTAGGTCGGACTATGTAAGATGGTTCGTAGGGGGAAAGTGGCCAGCACCACGATGGAATGCGACTGAAGGTAAGGTTGTAACTTCCTGGCTGACATAACCACTGCGAGTGCCAATTTTTCCATCTGCGGGTATCTGGTCTCCGCGTCAGTCAAAGTCTGGCTGATGTAGAAAATTGGCGTCTCCTCTCCTCGCACTTCTCTAACGAGCACTCCAGTGACTGATGTTGTTGACACGGCTATGTAAAGGAATAAAGGCTTGCCTTCGATGGGTTTGGCAAGGATGGGCTGGCTGGCCAAATACCGCTTCAGTTCCTGGAAGGCGTCTTCGCATCGGTCAGTCCATTCGAATTTTTTATTTCCTTGTAGGGTGTCATAGAACGGTAGGCACTTGTCGGTGGATCGGGAAATGAAGCGGTTTAACGCTGCGACGCGTCCTGTCAGACGTTGGACCTCGCGCTTTGTCTTTGGCGATGCCATTTCGATCAGCGCGTTTATCTGCTTCGGGTTTGCCTCTATACCTCAGCGAGTGATGAGGTATCCGAGGAACTCACCGGATGTCACAACAAACCTGCATTTTGCCGGGTTTAATTTCATGTAGTGCAGATTTAGTTGTCGGAAACAATCTCGTAAATGTTCAACGTGATTCGTCTCGTCAAATGACTTGACCAACATGTCATCGATGTAGACCTCCATTGTCTTGCCGAGCTGTTCCGCAAACATTTTTATGACCAACAGTTGATACGTTGCCCTTGTGTTCTTGAGCCCGAACGGCATCACATTGTAGCAATAGATTCTGCGGTCTGTGATGAATGCGGTCTTTTCTCTGTCGTCGGGGTGCATCATGATATGATTGTAACCAGAGAACGCATCCATGAAAGACAAGAGTTTGTTGCCGGCGGTTGCTTCTACAAATCTATCGATGTGAGGCAACGGGAAGCTATCTTTGGGGCACGACTTATTTAGTTCGGTGAAGTCTACGCATACTCGCCACTTGCCGTTATTTTTCTTCACTACGATGGGGTTGGCGAGCCAATCGGCAATTGAATCGACCTTCAGCAGCTTTTCTACTTTGTCATTCACGCTTTAGCTCGTTCTGCCCCAGATTACTTCTCTTCTGCTTGACGGGTTTGAAAATAGGATCTACGTTGAGCGCGTGGCAAGCGATGTCGATGCTAATCCCCATCATATCTTCTGCAGTCCAGGCGAATGTTTGTACGTTCTCTTTCAAGAACGAGTTTAATTTGCTGCGGATGGACTCGTCTAGTGTGGCTCCGATTTCAATGCATCGTTATGGGTGATCGTTGTCGATGCACACTGAGGTCACAGGCTCGCAGGCCGGCTCGGCTTCATCCTATCGAGCTTCCGTGATATGTAATTGCTATAAGACCAGGAGTCCTACACTGACTCCTGGTCGGTTTTCGGCTTCTTTGGATTTGCTTTTGCATTTGTTACCGGGTTACGAAGCTTGTGCTCGGCGAGGAAACAGACCCGAGCTTCCTTCTGGTTGCCCCAGATAGTTTTAATGCCATCGGGGGTCGGGAACTTGATGCAGAGGTGATAAGTGGAGGGAATAGCTCGCATGGAGTTTATCAGCGAGGTACCCATGATAACGTTGTATATTGCTAGATGATCTGCCACAGAGAATTTTACGAACTTTGTTACTCCTTTCGCATGAACCGGGAGCCTGATCGTTCCTATGGTCATCGCTGTATCGCCATTGAATCTGGTTAGGGGTCTCGGGTCGGCTATTATTTCCGTCAACTTGATATTCATTTATCTCAAAGTGTCTCGAAAAATAACGTCGACCGAGCTTCCTGTGTCAATCAGTATTCTCGCCACGTCGTGGTCTCGGATAGTCCGCTCAATAACGAGAGGGTCGTTATGCGGTTTATCGATGCCGACGGTTTCTTCTTCGGCAAAAGAGATGACGACGTTCGGGACGTTAGATGGTTCGGACAAGTTGACGCTGGTTTCGGCTCGGCGCTGAAAAGCTTTGATTGACGACACCGTGTCAGCGCAATACCGCGATCCTCCCATTATCATGTTTATCCTTCTCCGAGGCGCCGACAGTGCTTCTTCCTCGTTTCTTCTACCGCGTTTCGGGATGTCTCCTTGATTTTGCCCTGCTAAGGTACCTTGATATGCTCAAATTAATACCCTATAAGTACTAAAACAGTTGTTGTAGTATATGTAGGGGTCAAATACAAGAACTCTAGATATCACGCAATAGATTATATAGATTCGAATTAAGCTAAACCAAAAGATGTAATTGAAAGCAAGTGCGTAAATTAAACAAGTTGTGAGTCAATTGGAAAGAAGATAGGCTTAGGGTATTTCTCAGGAATTCAATGAATGTAGATAAACTAACTAACATGATTCAGATTTAGCGCGATTCTTGAACTCAAATCACTAAAGTATAGCTAACCAACTCTCGTTGCGAAAACTATCTAAGTCTAAATCCTAAAATTCCAAATCTCTTTGCGAATCCTAAACTCTAAACCAGCTTTTAGTTCAAGTTTGATTTGTTCACAAAACAACTAAACCAAATCTCTTTGCGAATAGTTATTTTGCTCACCTTAAGTTCTATCAGGTAATTAATCCCACTCTCGTGCCTAATCAATTATCCTAAGATCTAAGTTCCAGATTCGTCAACCTAGAGTTAGCTATGAGAACAACCTATGGCGAAGAACTAATTCAGATGGTGAATCCTAATTAACTAATTAACCTAACATTCAGAGAAAACCCTTATGAGAACCCTGAACCTAACTAGGGATCTACTCAGATATGGAGATTGAAAACAACATAATTGAATAGATCATCAAAGAAATCAATAAGAAACAGGAGTTCAGAGTTGTTTCTCCAAAAACCAGAGTAAAATAAATCTTAATCCAGTGTTGCTAACAAAAGTGGCTTAAAAACCTAATTATAATCGTAAAACACGTTTTGGGCTAAATTGTAAATAATAAAGTCTTCTGTGCAATTTTGCAATTCTTCAACTCTTCATAAAAGTCGCGTTTCCTTCTTCATGGACGACGGTATCGACCGATACCATAAATGGTATCGATCGATACTCGGGCAGTGACGCGCTTCCTTCCTTCATGGTGTCAGTATCGATCGACACCAGGTGGTGTCGGTCGATACAAGGGCATTCAAATCGGGTACTCAGCTACACAAACTTCTGTTTTGCTCCAAAATGCTCCAGAAAGCTCCAATATCTCCAATTATGCTCCAAACGTGCTAAAACCTGTAAAAGGCTCTTAAACACTACAAAATAGTAGAAAGACTCTATAAAACGGACTTAGATCATGGCTTAAACCATGATATATCATACCTCGGTTCGGCTTGTTATGGTTGTCATCTTCTCGTTCGAAATCTTTGAGGATCACCGTATTGCCAAGCTCTCCCGCCATGAATTTAGCCGCCAATTTGTCCCCTAAGCTTCGACAGTTTGCTATGAGATGCCCGTAACACTGATGATGTTCGCAATAGGCCTTTTCGTCGAAGTTGCTGGAATTCCTTGTCCATGTATTCCATGGTGCCTTGCCTCGTCAGGCTCCCACTTGATAGTTATGGGCGCCTTGGAATTTCGGTCCTTTATGATGTATAAATCCTCCAATTTGGGTATTCCTCTGAGGGTTTGACAAAATTGGGGCCGAGGCGACGTTTCGGCTTGTTGGCTTAGTTGGTTCAAACCTTTCCTCGAGGATTTTCATCTCTTCTTCGTCAATGTTGAAATCTGAGGCCCGATGTAATGCGTTTTGATTGGTATGAGGTGTGTTCAATGCGATTTCCTCTCGGAAATCCGATTTGTACCACAATGCCTTCTTTAGCGCGATGAGCGCGACTCGGTCACTCACACCTTCTAACTTTGATACCACTGTCTTGAACCTTCCCATGAAACTCCGTAGTGACTCCGTTGGTGCTTGTATCATGGTCCACAGGTCGGCATCGGAGGTCTCTCGTTCCATGAATATGGAGTATTGCTTTAGGAACTCGGCTGATAGTTGATGGAAATTATCAATCGAATTTCTCTCCAATCTTGAGAACCAGTCGAGAGCGGCTCCCTTTAGATGTTCCACAGAAATGAGGCAAAATCCAGCGTCTTTCTCGTTGTCCTTGAGTTTAGATCGTCCCATCGCTATGCGGAAGGCTGTGATGTGGGCCTTTGGATTGGTTGTTCCGTCATAGAACGGGATTATGATTTTACCGGGATCGGACACCGTTGCCTCGGTGATCCGAGCTGTGAAGGGAGTTCTTTCTGTCTCTTCTAACATTCGATCGATTTCGGGTGCCGCGATGATTGCGTGATGTACCTTAGATAGGATAGTTCGCATCTCGGCGTTGTTTCGGGCCAAAGAGGCTTTGATCTTGTTCAATTCCATTATATGGGCTCGGCTCGTCCCCATCAGCTCGTGCGGGTTTTGGTTTGATATTCTCATTTCTTCGGCGTGCCGTATTTGCTCTGCCCAGAGGAGATTTTCTTCTTCCTCCGAGAGGTTGTTGCCGAGCCGGCTCGAGCTAGGGATGTCTTATGTTAGCTTTGTCCCTTCCAATGCCAAGGCGAGCTCGCTACTATTGATACGACCCGAAACTTTAGTTCCTCTGATTCAGATGGCTCCGTCATTGGTAGTTTCAGTTGTCGCGAGGTGAGGTCCTACGGGCTCGGCGGTTTGTTGCTCCGTCCTTCGATCTGGCTGGAGTGGGTCGAACAAGACTGGCCTCGTTGCTGTAGGTGTTACTTCGTTGGATGGATGCAATGGTGGTAGTCCTCCGTTTGCCGAGGTTGTCCGGGGCGTTGAGAAGTCGAGCTTGGAGGAAGCATTCCCGAACTGAGATATCCCGATTGCAGGTCTGTGGTTCGTCCTTCCGACGCCAACGTCTTGACTCTATCTGATAGGGTTTTGCTTGTCTTGTCTTGCTCATCCACCTTCTTCAGCAACGAGGAGAGCATGTTCTTCAATTCGGCTAAAGGTGCTTAGTCGTCTCCGTGGTTGCAGGGGGAGTGCCACTAGATTCGAGCCTACCATCGCCATTTCCACCACCGCCAGAACCGCCGTCGTTGTTCACGTCATCGCCGGTTCTCTACTCAATTCTGGACACTCGCACAGACGGCGCCAAATTGTGTGAGTCGACACTCGCACAATCGATTTTTGTCTAGGACTTTTAAGGGAATAGAAGTTTCTTGGATGAAAACACCGTAAGAGATCTGTTGGACCCGGATTTAGCACCCTAAATCCAGGATGAATAAGCAAGCTCGGTGAGATAAAAGAAAGGCACAAGTTAAAACGAGCGTGCTGGAAGCAGCGAGCATGCTGGAAGCAGCGAGCATGATGAAAGGACCGAGCACGAAGGAAAGGAGCGAGGTCGTTGGGAGAAGGAGTGTGCATTTTACCAAGTCAAACGCGCTAACTTGAGATCTTAGAATCAAGCTCAGCATTAAAGATAGAGATTATAGATTTAATTATGTATTTAATGTAAATAATTAAGACTGGGCAGTTACGTTTTCAGCTGGTATAAGTTTGAAACACCAGCCATATTGTAAAGGGCCAAATTCTTGGCAAACATAAGAATAAACAACTTTTTCCTCAAATTCTTTTAAGTTATTTTTCAAGAATATACAATCTACAAGCCGAAAATCGAGGTTGTGAGATTCTGCTCTCACAATTTGGCGCCGTCTGTGGGGAGGAGCAAAACAATTTCCTTCTTATAACCTGCGAAACCGATCATTCGAAAGAGGATAATGTCGGACACAACAAGCGCAGCAGTCATTGCTTCATCCGGAGTTATGAATACCTCAATTCCACCATCCCAGCCTGATATTACCGCTCCGACGAGCTCGGACGGAACAACAAACGTTCCCATAACCGCCTCGGAAGCGAATGTGACGGCTGGGACCAACGAAATTGTTGATCCTTCGGGAGCTGCAGTCTTAAACCAGCAGGCTCCGGATCAAATAGCTGAGATCCGGAACTTGATATCTGTTCTCATAGAACAGAATCGACTAATGGTAGCTCGCCAAGATGATCTCGAAAGAGCGGCTCAGAAAGGCGCGATCGGGCGATCTGTTCTCCGACCTGGAACACAAGCCTCGTTTGCACCAGGACAAGGAGGGTTAATGTTTTCACCTCCACCAGTAACGAGGCTAAACTTTTCCGGTATCGATGCCTCGACCAGCAGAGTGGTCGGCTCAGCCACCACCTCGCGGTTCAGCTCGGTAATATCAGACCCTATATTTACTCCTTCTACGATCCAGATCGCGGAAGAAAGGATTCCTTCAATAGCGACCTTTCCGAGAGTAGGTCGGACCCCAGACCGATTTGCCAGTCAGGATCGTTCTGGGAGCGCCAATGAAGTTGAAGCTCGAGACAATCCCGAAGGGTTCTTGCTCCGGTCTCAGGGTATTAACGAGAACGGTTTAGGATCCGGCGCCTTGATTGAGTTCGAGTCAGTTAAGAAATACTATGAAGACACCAATACCGAGCTTCAGCGGATGAGATCGGGTGATTGATGAAGTCAATTAGACCCCGTTCACCTCGCGGATTGCAAGCCCCCAGCTCGGAGATGTCGGGAACATCCGATTTCCCCTATATAACGGAGAAACCGACCCCAATGCATTTATGAGGAGTTTCAATTTCGCTTTCTCGAGGGTGCGGCTTCTCGAGAGAGACCTTGTAATATGAACTCCCTAGAATCGGCACTCTAAGACTGGGCAGGAACCGGATAGGCCTTGCAAGCACAAGGGCTTCAAGGGTTGTGGAAGGAATGGTCACACAAAGGAGATGGAAGGCCCTTTGTTTTACCAACGAACTACTTTGGATATGACAAACATAAGTAGATTCGTTTACGCACCAGCAACAAGGAAGAAGAAAGGATTCTCTCTCTCTAAATCCAAGAAGTAAGTAAACTGAGTTTTTGATTAAAATGAAAGGTACCTTACAACTGAAACAGAACTGAGCTTAAATAAGCTCTACAACTAGGGAAACTAAAGACAGCATAAAACAAATGAGCATGGGCTCATAATAAAGAAAAAACATAAAGAAAGGAATAAAACAAGGAGGTATGGGTTCCAGTTCTGAGCATGAGTGCAGCAAGGAGGTGTGGGCATCTGGTCATGCGCAGAAGTGGCAGCAAGCATGTGAGGGAAGGTTTGAATTTGAATTTCATGGGTTTGGCGAGTGGGCTTAGATAGAGTGATCTAACTTTGCCTCATTAAAACCCAACCTTGCAAAACCCAAGTGGGACAAAATCAAGGCCAGGAAAAAGAGTACAAGGTTAGATCACAAGCCCACTAGCCATCTTGTGCTTGGATCACAACCAGAGTTGATGTAGCTTCTTTTCCCTCTCGGCCCAAGTAACTTGGTTGCTTCTGAATTTGGTTAAGTATGCCTGCGACAGCTTCCTTGAGCTTCTTAGTCTTGGCTCGGGTCATGGGACCAGTTGAAATGACCAACGGTTCCTTGGAAACGAGTTCCTCTTGTTCTGGTTCATGCTCATCGGTTACCAGCTCGTCACCTATGTCTTCAATGCAGTCCATGATCACCTTGGATTTGGCTTGTTTGCATGTAATACACCTGCCACAGATTCTTTCAACGTCTCTTTTCATGTGAGGCCAATGGAAGTGATCTTGCATCACCTTAAGTGTCTTAGCAATTCCGAAATGTCCCATCAAGCCACCTCCATGAGCTTCTCTAACAAGCAAATCTCGGATAGAGCAGTTAGGTACACACAAGCGATTATCATAAAAGTGAAATCCATTACTCCTATAATAACGACCAGCAGCAAATTTTTCACAAGATTGGAATATGTCTTGGAAATCAGAATCAGATTGATACAAATGTTTAAGTTGCTCAAAGCCTAACAGTTTCGCATCAAGGGTAGAGAGTAATGTGTACCTTCGGGACAATGCATCAGCAACTACATTGTCCTTACCTTTTTTGTACTTGATGACATATGGAAATGTCTCAATGAACTCTACCCACCTGGCATGTCTCTTGTTGAGTTTTTGTTGCCCTTTTAGATGCTTAAGTGACTCGTGATCAGTGTGTATGACAAACTCCTTTGGCCACAGATAGTGCTGCCATGTTTGTAAGGCTCTTACTAATGCATACAGCTCCTTGTCATACGTTGGATAGTTGAGCGTTGCTCCTCCAAGCTTCTCACTGAAAAATGCAATGGGTTTCCTGTCCTGCATTAAGACAGCTCCGATTCCTATACCAGAAGCATCACACTCAATTTCAAATGTTTTAATAAAATCTGGTAGAGCTAAGAGAGGGGCGTGAGTAAGCTTCTCTTTTAAGGCCTGGAATGCCTCTTCTTGTACTGCCCCCCATTTAAAACCAACGTCCTTCTTGATCAACTCAGTGAGTGGTGCAGCAAGAGTGCTAAACTCTCGCACAAATCGCCTATAGAACCCAGCAAGGCCATGAAAACTTCGCACCTCTCCTACTGATCTTGGGCTAGGCCAATCTCGGATGGCTTTGATATTTTCTTCATCTACTTTGACCCCATCTGTACTCACAACGAAACCTAAAAACACAACGTTATCCGTACAAAATGTGCATTTCTTAAAATTAGCAAAGAGCTTTTCCTGCCTAAGTACATTCAAAACGGATTGCAAGTGTGTAATATGTTCTTCTAGATGCTTGCTGTAAATCAGAATATCATCAAAATATACTACAACAAAAACGCCTATGAAAGCTCTTAGAACATGATTCATTAATCTCATAAATGTACTAGGTGCATTTGTCAGCCCGAATGGCATTACTAGCCATTCATATAAACCATGTTTCGTTTTAAATGCAGTTTTCCATTCATCCCCTTCTTTCATCCTAATCTGATGGTAGCCGCTTTTTAAATCAATTTTAGAGAAAATGCTAGAGCCATGCAATTCATCAAGCATATCATCTAATCTAGGTATGGGGTGTCGATACTTCACCGTGATATTATTGATTGCTCTGCAATCAACGCACATACGCCAGCTGCCATCTTTCTTTGGCACGAGCAGAACTGGTACAGCACAAGGGCTCATGCTCTCTCGGATATGGCCCTTCTCCATGAGCTCACTGACTTGCCTTTGCAACTCTTTAGTCTCTACAGGATTGGTTCGGTATGCTGGACGGTTTGGAAGTGAAGCGCCTGGTACAAAATCAATTTGATGTTCAATGCCTCTAACCGGGGGCAGCTCCTTTGGATTATCCTCAGGGAACACGTCTTCATATTCCTGCAATAGAGATTTCATTTCACTCGGCAGCACCGGTGCAAGGTTAGATAAGCTCGTAAGAGCTTCCCTAAAAACAATCCGAATTAAAGGCTGTTTATAAGTTAGAGCTTTCTTTACCTCACTCGCCTTGGCAAAGAAGTTTGATTGTTTCTTACTAGAGATTTTGGTTTCCTTATGCTTGAGACTCAACTAGTCTTGGTGTACTTCCTTTGGCGTCATGGGGACCAGAATGATTTTTCTTCCTTTGACCTCAAAGGAATGGCGATTGGTGTAGCCATCATGCAACACCTTACGATCAGATTGCCAAGGTCTCCCAAGCAGAATGTGTCCCGCCTCCATTGGGAGCACATCACACATTATCTCATCTTCATACCGGCCAATGGAGATGGCCACTAACACCTGGCTGCTTACTTTCATTTCACCTTCTTCATTAAGCCACTGAAGTTTGTAGGGTTTGGGATGCTTCTTCACGCTCAATCCAAGCTTTTTAACCATCCTCTCAGTAGCTACATTAGTGCAGCTTCCTCCATCGATGATAAGACTACAAACTTTTCCTTGGACCAGACATCTCGTATGGAACAAGTTTTCTCTCTGTTCTGGTTCATCCGCTTTAGATTGCACACTTAGAGATCTCCTTGTTACCAACAGTTGTCCTTGGGTAGGCGGTTCTTCATAGTCGGATAAAGAACCAAGCTCCAACTCTGCTTCATCTGCGGATTCCATTTCGCCGTTGTCTAACAGAACCATAACTCTTTTATTGATGCATTCATTGGCGTAATGGCCCCTTCCGTGACATTTGAAACACTTAACATCGCGCGACCTTGATGTAGTTGCTTCTGCCTTGCCTTTGTTGTCTTGAAGTCGGGTGTATGGCTTGGTTTCGGTCCTTGGGGTTGCAATCTGCTTGCCTTCACGTTGGAATGTAATAGGCTTCACCTCCCTTTGGTAGCTTGGTCTAGTAACAGCAGGTCCACTTCCATAGCTAGTTCGAGTAGGACCCCTCCTCTTGAGTTGCTGTTCCACCAGAATTGCCTTGTGTAGCATTTCTTCTATCTCCTCGTAATGTTGCATTTCCAAACGGTCTTGTATATCTCGGTTGAGACCACCCAGAAATTGCGACATAGTAGCTTCTTTGTCCTCCATTACGTTAGCACGTAACATAAGTGTCTCCATTTCTTGATGGTAATCCTCCACGCTTCGAGTTCCTTGAGTTAGCTTTCTCAGCTTGTTGTGTAACTCGCGGTGGTGGTGGCTTGGGACGAATCTTTTTCTCATCAGCCTCTTCATCTCGTTCCAAGTATCCATTGTGTGTTCACCATCGCGTCCCCGGGAAGTAACCAGCTGATCCCACCAGCTGAGGGCATAATCGTTGAACTCCGTTGCTGCTACTCTCACCTTGTTGATTTCTGTGTAGTGTTGGCAGTTGAAAACCAACTCAATCTTTTTTTCCCACTCCAAATACGCGTCAGGGTCGTTCTTCCCATGGAATGGAGGAATTCTTAGCTTGAGACCACCAAAGTTGTCACTGAATCATCCTCTGCCTTTTTGTGCACGTCTAGGCCTTCGTTGACTGCCTTGTGACGAGTTACCATCTCTGCCATAGTACTCATTGGATTCTTCATCTCTGTTTCGTCTTTGCTGGTCTACTTCTCTTCTAGGTGCCCTATTATGAGCTCTAGTATCACTCTGCACTTGCCCTTCAGTTATCTCTTGTCGGAATGCCTCTAGCTTAGCATCTAGAGTAGCGTTCATCATCTGTTGCATACGAGCCATCATAGCGTCCATCATTAGTTTATTGTTTCGCATGGTACTGGTTTCTTCCTCATCGCCAGCCATCTGATCCTGAAAAATGAAAACCCCACGCAAACCATTAACTAGTTCTTTACAAGAGAAACAAGCGTTCTAGACTTTACTTACTAACAAACTGAAACAACTTGAAAATTCCACACCTAGAACTAAATTTGTAGATTGAAACGGACCTTAAGTAGATCCTCTCTTTTTTTTTTGTGAATTCTCTTAGATAAACTATCGAGTTATATTTTTTTTTTTGATTTATATTGAAACGAAAAACAACACTTAAACAAACACAAAATCGCAAAGAACAAAAACAAGAACAGCAACGAAAATAAAATAAAGGAAAGAAATTACCCAGATTTTTGTAGAGCGAAGCTCTGATACCACTTAATATGAACTCCCTAGAATCGGCACTATAAGACTGGGCAGGAACCGGATAGGCCTTGCAAGCACAAGGGCTTCAAGGGTTGTGGAAGGAATGGTCACGCAAAGGAGATGGAAGGCCCTTTGTTTTACCAACGAACTACTCTGGATATGACACACCTAAGTAGATTCGTAATACTGGATATTACGCACCAGCAACAAGGAAGAAGAAAGGATTCTCTCTCTCTAAATCCAAGAAGTAAGTAAACTGAGTTTTTGATTAAAATGAAAGGTACCTTACAACTGAAACAGAACTGAGCTTAAATAAGCTCTACAACTAGGGCAACTAAAGACAGCATAAAACAAATGAGCATGGGCTCGTAATAAAGAAAAAACATAAAGAAAGGAATAAAACAAGGAGGTATGGGTTCCAGTTCTGAGCATGAGTGAAGCAAGGAGGTGTGGGCATCTGGTCATGCGCAGAAGTGGCAGCAAGCATGTGAGGGAAGGTTTGAATTTGAAATTCATGAGCTTTTCTTCATGGGTTTGGCGAGTGGGCTTAGATAGAGTGATCTAACTTTGCCTCATTAAAACCCAACCTTGCAAAACCCAAGTGGGACAAAATCAAGGCCAGGAAAAAGAGTACAAGGTTAGATCACAAGCCCACTAGCCATCTTGTGCTTGGATCACAACCAGAGTTGGTGTAGCTTCTTTTTCCTCTCGGCCCAAGTAACTTGGTTGCTTCTGAATTTGGTTAAGTATGCCTGCGACAGCTTCCTTGAGCTTCTTAGTCTTGGCTCGGGTCATGGGACCAGTTGAAATGACCAACGGTTCCTTGGAAACGAGTTTCTCTTGTTCTGGTTCATGCTCATCGGTTACCAGCTCGTCACCTATGTCTTCAATGCAGTCCATGATCACATCACCTTGAGGCAGCACGCTGCCGTTTCTTTGCTGAAAACTTGACGGACTCGGCTCTGGAATGGTTTACCTCCTTGGAGCCAAACTCAATTGATAATTTTACCCAGCTTCAAGCATCGTTTTTGAAGCAATACTCGGTGTTTATCCAAATCGAGGCCTCGGAGGTTGACTTATGGGTACCTACTCAAAAGCCATGTGACTCGTTGTGGAAGTATATTGACAGCTTTAAGGCCGTTAAGGCCAAGATTGCCAATTTACATAACCCAACAGCCCTGAAAGCCCTTCAAAATGGATTGTTAAAATCCTCAAAATTCTTCGAGGAGCTCACAGTCCGGGAGCCGGTGTCACTGGATGATGCACTGCACCGCGCCTCGCGCTGGATCATTCTCGAGGAGGCGGTGACACATACCTAAAAGGAACTCATGGAATGCCATGAATTTGAAGAAATACTACCATTAAAATGAAAGATACTTGTAAAATGGAACTACAAAAGGCTTGATCCCTCCTCAGGGTACGTAGGCAACCTCACAAGGGTGCAGCTATTAAAATAAAAAAAATCTTCTCTTAAGCCTGCTAAAAGCAGCCTGAAGTTTCTCAACTTCTATCTACAAGCTAAAAGCTTTACTCCATAAATAAACAGCCTTACGAGCTAGAGCATGCTACCAGCTAGCATGACTCGACTTTGCGTCTAAATTGAAAGGTCACAACCTTTTTAGTCTCTAAATGACAACAACCTCTACGTTTAAACTGTTTAGGTTGCATGCCTGCCTCTAAACGGCTTCGACCTTGCGTCTTAAAATCGCCTGGTCAGCTCCCTAGGTCTCTAAACGACCTGGGAGCAGGGTCTCTAAACGGCCCGGATCTTGGGCTGAAAGACTGCATTTGATCCATTGAAAAGTGTCAGCCTCTAAATGGCGAAAATGATAAATAATTCTAAATAAAAACGAAAGATTTTTAAAGATCAAAATAAATAAAATTAAGCCTCCTCGCAGGAGCATAAGTTCAACCAAAAGGCCCACTGGGGCATAACAAGTTCAACAACAGATTCGAACATGATTTAAAGATCAATTAGATCCCGAGATTGCAGGACCGCATCCTCAGTGACACGTAACCAAGGATGCTGGGGGCTACTGTTGGACCCAAATTTAGCACCCTAAATCCATGACGAATGGGCAAGCTCGGCGAGATAAAAGAAAGGCACAAGTTAAAACGAGCGTGTTGGGAGCAGCGAGCATGCTGGAAGTAGCGAGCATGCTGAAAGCACCGAGCACGAAGGAAAGGAGCGAGGTCGTTGGGAGCAGAAGCGTGCATTTTACCAAGTCAAATGCACTAACTTGAGATCCTAGAATCAAGCTCAGCATTAAAGATAGAGATTATAGATTTAATTCTGCATTTAATGTAAATAATTAAGACTGGGCAGTTACGTTTTCAGTTGGTATAAGTTCGAAACACCAGTCATATTGTAAAGGGACCGAATTCCTGGCAAACATAAGAATAAACAACTTTTTCCTCAAATTCTTTTAAGTTATTTTTCAAGAATATACAATCTGCAAGCCGAGAATTGAGGTTGTGAGATTCTGCTCTCACAAGATCCAAAGATGGTTGTATTGCTGTTTGTAAGCGTTTGAGTACAAGATTAATATTGCTAAGAGCTTATGCTAGGGTTTCAAGATGATCTGTTACAAGCGATTATGAATGTTATTTATATGAATCTGTATTAGCCGAGAATCTCGAAGGTAGAAGGAATATTTCCTTAATACTTCGTGCGGCCGTCAACTAGGGTAACCGGTGATCTGGGCATTTAGCTTGGCCCATCAACGTTTCTCCCGACCCATTTGCTACTAGATGGGCTCGGCCATTTCTTTTGGGCAAAACAGCCCATCTTAGTTCAACCTCGGTTTAATCAGGGAATGCCATTATCTCCGCCTCGGCTCGACTCTACTCAAAGAAACGAGGCAAGACATTTGAAGGGGGCTATCCAGGGTTGTCATGCCTCGGCTCAAGGACCAAGAAACATACAGTAACCAGAGGTGGATCTTCATGTATCAGTGAAAGATGCCTAGTCAGCATCCGTGAATGCTTTCAACATCAAATATGAATCAGCAAAATAGAACAATCCAAGTCCAATAGAACCTTTCAGATAGTGCATTACTTTTTAAGCAGCTTGAAGGTGTGAATTCTTTGGGAAGATGCAAACTAACAAAGTCTGTTTACTACATAAGTAATATATAGCCGTGTGATTGTTAGATACATCAGCTTGCCCACCAATCTTCTATATGATTATGGATTATCAAAGATTGGTTCTTCACTGTCTTGACACAACTTGATACTTGGCTTCATTGAAATACTACACGGCTTACAAGCAAGTAGACCAATTTCTTCTAGTAATTCCAGAGTATACTTGTGCCGGCACACAAAGATTCTTGAAGCAAATCTGGCTAGTTTAAGACCAAGGAAGTATTTCAGGGGCCAAGGTCTCTGATCTTGAAATAGGTTTGAAGATATGTCTTTAGTTGAGAAGCCACATCATCATTGTTGTTGTTGATGATAATATCATCTACATAGACCAATACAGCTGTGTATTTTCCAGCAACATTCCTCATAAATAAAGAGTGATCAGTGTGAGATTTATGAAAACCAAGTTTCAAGAGAATGTAACTGAATTTTAGAAATCACTGTCGTGAAGCTTGTTTCAAACCGTAAAGGGACTTCTGGAGTTTGCAAACTGCATTTGGAGGTAAGGATTCCCCCTGCCTTGGTGTGTATCCTAGAGGAAAATTCATGTAAATTTCTTCATCGAGGTCACCATTGAGAAAAGCATTAGAAATGTCAAGTTGGCTCAAACTCCATTTCTTTGCAGCAACAACATATAGCAAAGTCTTGAAAGTTGTCATTTTTGCTACTGGAGAGAAGGTATCAACAAAATCTACACCTTCTTATTGAGTGTAGCCTTTGGTTACTAATCTAGCCTTGTGACGTTCCAGATTACCATATGCATTCAGCTTGACCTTGTAGACCCATTTACCGTTGATAGCATGTTGGTATGGAGGCAAAGAACAAGTATGAAATCATTTTGAAGCCATTAGTTCCTCATTCATTGCCTTCAGTCATTCATTATTTATTTTGGCTTAGATGAAAGAGTTGGGGTTCAAGATAAAGTGTCAAATAAAAAATGTAAGCTTTGTATTCATCAAACAAACCAAAGGGTAAGGTATATCAGTGGCAGTCATGTTGCAATAGTAGTCTTGTAGATAAGCTGGAGACTTTGATGTTCTTTTAGACTCTGCTGATGCTGATTTAGAAACTGCATGAATAATATTCTCACTATGAGGAGTTTCATTCACAACCATAGAAGATTCACTCACAACGGCATGCGTGACACTATTTGATAGAGGAGAATTATTCACAACTGCATAGTTTACTATGAAGCAATCACTGAAAGAATCAAATGAACCATTTGCAAAAGAGAATATATCTTCATGAAAGACAACATTAAGAGATATATGGATCGTATGTGCCTCTAAATCCAGCAACTTGTAGCTTTTATAACCTGCAAGATATCCAAAGAAAGACACAAGCCTTCGTAGGGTGTTGAAATTTGTTTTTGTACTTTGAAGATGTTGAGTTGTAACAGAGGCAACCAAACATCCATTATATTTAAGTCTTTTAGAAGTCAAAACTTGGAAATTAGACTTATCTTGTAAGAGTGGTGTTGGAAGTCTATTCATTAGAAAGACTGCAGTAAGGACACTTTCAATGGCACTTTTGCTTGAAACATCAAAGATCTGATAACATTCAAAATATGTTGGTGTTCTCTCTACCATTGAATTCTACTCTGGGGTTTCAGGGAAAGAATGGTAGTATATGATTCCTTTTTCTCTAAACTAATTCACAAACTACAATGTTGGTGCATTGTCTGATCTGACTCCTTTCATGACAGTCTTGAATTGAGTCTCCAACATTTTCAAGTAATCTAGAAAGACTGTAAGAACCTCATATTTTATTCTCAACAAGTAGATCCAAGTCACTCTGGTGTGATCATCGACAATGGTAAGGAAGTATCTGTATCCTTCCACTGTTGGTACACAAAAGGTCCTCATATGTCAATGTGAATGAGATCAAAAGCATTTTCACAGAGATTATTGTGTGAACCGTATGAAAGATGCTTTTGTTTGGCAAGAGGGCAAATAGAACAATGAAATGGACCTTTATTCTTTGTCTTATTCCCAGGATATCTGTTTTATTTTGAATCAGTAGTATTATAGTTTCTAGAGAGAGAAAACAAAAAACAGAAAAGATAGCATTTTTGAGCAGATTTGATCTTTACCATCTAAACCATCTTCCCTTCAACGATGGTAAATGTGACATCCCAAGAATTAGGTTTAGGGCATATTTTTTCCGATCAAAACCTAAAGCCTCAACCCTAAAAATTGCCGCCAAAGAAACCCTAACTTTCCGAAGAAGAAAACCCTAGTTTGCAGATGAAGCAATGTTTCAGGCTCTTAATCCCCAAGTGGAAGCCTTTTTGGGACGTGAATCATTCATATTAAGTTGGGTTTGAGGAGAGTTAAGCCAAAGATCAAATGAGAGGAAGAGTTGGATCGAAATAACCATTAGGCGAAGCGTCGTGCCTGTTTCGGGTTAAGGAAAGTCCACAAGCGAAAGGAAGTGATTAAGCTAATTCTAAAAAGGATCATAAGGCTTTAATAGCCTAATTTTTGTGGCCCATCGATAGAAAAAGAGAATCTGATACTTGGATTTTTAGTAATCGAATACCAATTACCCAAATGCTATCGTTGTAGCACTTGGGGATCAATCCAAGGAGGCACAAAGAACAACACACTAACAATGCAAGAAATTACTTAATCTAAGCAAATCAAATAGAAGTTTTTAGTATCAAAGCAATTAAAACTAAAAACGGCACCAAACGAGAATTAACCAATGCTAAAAACGAATCCAAGTGATGCAGCGAGATATTTGGAATATCTCAAAATATATTTATTATTTATTTGCATATCTAGATAATTACCATTTATTTGTACTTTAATTATATTTATATTTTAATCTTTATCTTTTAGGGTTTTTAGGGTTCTTAGGTTTTCTTATAAATAGCCTCTTAGGCATAATGTATTATTCAGTTGTTGATTTTTAATAAAGAGATTTTGCTTTTGAGAGAAGAGTATTCTATATCCCTTGTTTTCAGCAGATCTATTAAGATCTCAACGAGTTCAAGAAGCAGGTCCCAAGCGATGGTTCTCTCGAATCCCTTGGTTGAGCTGGCAGGTCCCAATCGATTCCTTTGAATCCATTGGTTGAGCTGTTTATCGTTGTTTCCACTCCATCAGTTGGTATCAGAGCTGCGTCCTTTGATTTCTTAATCGAAGACCGATTCTGGATGTCATGTTGATTGACAGTTTCAACATCTATCCTTTCGTGGACGTAAGTCCTTTTGTCGGGAGAGAAGGCCATGAGATCTTGATATGCTCAAATATAATACCCTAAAGTACTAAAGCAGTAGTTGCAGTAATTTAGGGGTCGAACCACAAAGACTCAAGATATCACTCAATAGATTGCAAGATTTGAATTAAGCTAAGTCAATAGATTAAATAGAAAACAACTAAGATTATCAAGTGGGTTGTAAATTCAATGGGAAAAACTAGGTTCAGGGTATCTCTCAGGAAATCAGAGAATGCAGACAAAACAAAGTATGTACAGACTCACCAGTGGGTTGCCTCCCACCAAGCGCTTGTTTAACGTCACTAGCTTGACTATACTGACGTTCAGGCAGTGGGATCATCAGCCAGAGGCCCAATGTGTCCGTCTGGAATCTCGGCGTTTGCCCAATAGTGTTTCACCCTCTGTCCATTGACAGTGAACTCCTTGCCCTCAACACTTATCAGCACAACTATACCATGTGGGCGAACTTCTTTGATGGTGAAGGGACCTGACTAACGAGAACGCATTTTTCTAGGAAACAATTGCAAACGAGAGTTATACAGAAGTACCTGGTCATTGGGTTCAAAGTGGCGAGAGAGGATCTTTTTGTCGTGATACGCCTTAGTCCTCTCCTTGTAGAGCTTCGAATTTTCTTAGGAAAGGTGCCTAATCTCATCCAGCTCGTTCAGTTGAACCAATCGCTTCGCTGCAGCAGACCTGATGTCAAAATTCATCAGGTTGGTAGCCCATGCCGCCTTGAGTTTGATCTCCACTGGAAGGTGACACGCTTTCCCATACAACAAGTGAAACGGTGTAGTCCCAAGCGGTGTCTTGAAAGCAGTCTTGTAAGCCCACAGTGCATCATCTAGCTTTGCAGACCAATCTTTCCGAGTAGTACCCACTGTCTTTTCCAGAATCTCCTTGATTTGCCTGTTGGATACCTCAACCTGCCCACTCGTCTGAGGATGATAAGGAGTAGCTACACGATGATTCACACCATGCTTCTTCAACAACTTTTCGAAGACCTTGTTAATAAAATGAGTGCCACCATCACTAATAACAATACGAGATACTCCAAATCGAGGGAAAATAATGGACTTAAACAGCTGAAGAACCACTGAAGAGTCGTTGGTTGGACTAGCAATCGCTTCCACCAATTTGGACACATAGTCCACAGCAACCAGAATGTACCTGTTACCTCGTGATGAAGGAAAAGGACCCATAAAATCAATGCCCCAGCAATCAAAAACTTCCACCTCAAGGATGAAGTTCTGTGGCATCTCATGTCGCTTACTGATCTTCCCTCTCCTCTGACAGATATCACACTGCGAGATGAAAGCATGAGCATCCTTAAACATCGTAGGCCACCAAAATCCTGCTTGAAGAACCTTGGACACTGTCTTGAAAGTAGCAAAGTGTCCAGCATACTCAGACCCATGACAATGGTACAACACCTCTGGTACCTTAGACTCTACAATACATCTCTTGTACATCCCATCAAAACAGTGCTTGTACAAGTAAGGTTCATCCTAGAAGAATCTCCTTACGTCACGCATGAACTTCTTCCTGTCCTACTTCTTTAGGTGCTTGGGCTCGTCAGATGCAGCAAGATAATTGGCGATATCAGCATACCAAGGTCGAGCAGGAGTAGCCACAGCAGCTAGAGATTCCTCAACATCAAAGTGATCTATAGGCAAAAATGGTCTAGCTGTCGACGGGTATCGACCGATACTAGGTGAGTATCGATCGATACCAAGACCTGCAGCTCGTGAAAATTGCAGATTTTCGGTAGAAACTCTGTGAAACCCAGTCTCGATGAAGTAAATGTTCTCCTCAGGTAGGAAATCATCAATAGGCACGTCCTCATCGATTCTCATCATCGAGAGATGGTCTGCAACTCCGTTCTTGACGCCCTTTTTTTCCTTGACTTCGATGTCGAAACCTTGGAGTAAAAGTACCCAACAACATAAGCAAGGCTTGAGATCCTTGTTCTGCAGCAAGTACTTGAGAGCTGCATGATCTGTATGGACAGTCACCTTACTCCAAATCAAATAGGATCGAAATTTCTCAAAAGAGAACAACTGCAAGTAACTCCTTCTGTGTGGTGCTGTAGTTCCTCTGAGCATCATCCAACGTTCTGCTGGCATAATAGATAACATGAAGTTTCTTGTATTTCCTCTGACCCAGAACTGAACCAACTGCAAAATCGCTCGCGTCTTACATAACCTAAAAAGGTAGATTCCAATCCGGAGGTTGGACAATAGGAGCACTCACCAAGGCGTTCTTAATCTGCTCAAAAGCTGCAAGACAATCAGGGGTAAAATCAAATGTGACTTCTTTGCATAACAGGGCGGAGAGAGGGCGGGCTAGCTTGGAGAAGTCCTTGATGAAACGTCGATAAAACCCAGCATGACCAAGGAAGCTTCGAATGTCTTTCACAGATTTCGGTGGTTGTAGGCTTGTCATGACTTGAATCTTAGCTTTGTCAACCTCAATCCCAGCCTTAGAAACCTTGTGCCCAAGAACGATGCCCTCCTGAACCATAAAGTGACACTTTTCCCAATTAAGGACCAAGTGTTTCTCCTCGCATCTCTGTAGCACCTTGCACAAGTTATCCATACAGTTCTTGAATGACGATCCATAAACTGAAAAATCATCCATGAACACCTCCATAAACTCCTCAATCATGTCTGTGAAGATAGACATCATACACCTCTGAAATGTCGCTGGAGCGTTACATAATCCAAATGGCATTCTGCTGTAGGCGAATGTGCCATAAGGACATGTAAAGGTCGTCTTCCCCTGATCCTCTGGATGTATAGGAATCTGGAAAGAGCCTGAGTACCCATCGAGGAAATAGTGGTATGGGTGACTCGCTAACCTCTCCAACATCTGGTCAATGAATGGCAATGGGAAGTGATCTTTCCTTGTGGCCGCATTCAACTTCCTGTAGTCAATACACATTCGATGACCAGTGATCGTCCGTGTAGGAATCAGCTCATCCCTCTCGTTCTTCACCACAGTGATTCCTCCTTTCTTAGGCACAACGTGAACTGGGCTTACCCAAGAACTGTCTGAGATGGCATAAATGATCCCTGCTTCCAACAGCTTCATCACCTCCTTTCTGACCACTTCCTTCAGGTTCGGATTCAGCCTCCTCTGATGCTCAATCGAAGCCTTTGACTCGTCCTCAAGATGAATCATGTGCATGCATAGATCTGGGGAGATACCTGAAATGTCATCAAGAGAATAGCCGAGAGCTTTGCGATACTTGCGCAGCTTGCTCAACAGTAAGGTAATCTCCGCGTTATTCAAAGAAGAATTAACAATCACAAGATATGTGGAATTGGGGCCAAGTGATCTTTCCAAGTCGCACTGAGCGATCAGCAAGTATCAGAGAAATCCTGGTGGACGTGAAATCTGTCATTCCCATTCGCTTAGCAACCGAGTATGGCATAAGGTTCACACTCGAGCCAAGATCGCATAGAGAACGCTCAAATCTTTCGGTGAAGATCGTACAATCCAACACAAAACTCCCTGGATCTGGTAGCTTCTCTGGAATCTTGTTAAGCAGGATTGCACTGCACTCATGAGTAATCATCATCACTCTGTCTTCACGGTTCACATTGCTCGATACCATCCGCTTGACATATCTCCTGAAAGCTGGTGAAGTCTTGATAGCATCGACAAAAGGAAGCTTAACAATCAACTTATCTAGCATTGCCTTGCATCTAGAGTCTTCCACTTCCTTCTTGGTCTTCCTAGGAAGTCGAGGGAAAGGTATCTTGGGCGTATACACTCTTCATGTACTCAACTCGGGCTGTTTCTCGACTTCAGGGTCAATGTCGATCGATACTGGGTTGGTATCGATCGACACACGGGAGCTTGAGATGTCCCGTGAAGGTATCTGCCAGTGTCGATCGACACTGGCTGGTGTTGGTCGATACTTGTTGTTTCAAAACGTCTTTGGCAAATCCTTGGACGGGTATCGACCGATGTTGACTGGTGTCGGTCGATACTGGGGCGATTTCGGGAGCCTCATCGTCATCATCTTTAGCAAGAATGACGAAATTCTCTGGAGTAGAAGTCGTCTTCACTCCTGTACTGGCCTCTTTTCCACTTCTTAAGGTGATAGCATGAACATGTTCCCTTGGATTCACTGTTTTCCCTGGAAGAAAACCTTTATGTCTCTTCACAGCATATGCGGTCTGAGCGACTTGAGTTTCCAACCTCTTCTGATAAATGCTAAGAGCTTCAATCTTTCCATTTAGGTCTGTGTACATAGCATCCATCTTCCCATTGAAGTCCACTATCATCTTCTGCTATACATCGAGATCCGTTCGAGCATAGACTCGACCTTGCTCTCCTGAGTTTTGGCCGGTGGAGATTGATAGGACGAACTCCCATAGGCACGCGTGTAATCGCTGCTCTGCATTGGTTTCTGGGCAAAGGAATTTGCTCCAAAATCTGAGGGTTTAAAATCAGACTTGAATCCTCCTCGCTGAGCATTGTTGGTGAAGCCTCGGTTGTTGTTGTACTGATATCGCTGATTTTGAAAACCAGCACCCCCAATGTAATTAACATCCTCTGCTTCCTCCTCATCAACATTCTCGACCTCATCAGCAAAGTAAACAGCCTTCTGCTGCTTGTCCATCAACAAATTATGCACCGAATCCAGCTTCGCATGCACGTCAGCAATCTGCGACCCATCAATTATCCCATTTAGCCTCTTCCGCTCAAAATCCGCATTCTTGGTGTTATTGCTAGACGCCAAGTTCTCAATCAGCACATAAGCATCTTCGGGATATCTCGTGTTGAAATTCCCATTGCTCGCAGCATCCAGAGGCATCTGATACCTCCAATCGATTCCTCTGAAGAAAATACCCAGCAACTGAACCTGAGTAAACCCGTGATGCGGGCAATCTCTCTGATATGATCTAAATCGTGCCCAAGCGGCTTTAAAAGCCTCTGTCGCTCCCTGAGAAAATGGAGAGATCTTGTTCATCAGCTCCTCAAATCTCGCATCATCATAGAAGTTGTTAAGAAACGCGTTCTTCGTCTCTACCCAAGTAGTTAGCGATCCTGGAGGCAAATGCTTCAGCCAATAAGCTGCATCCCCACCAAGAGAGCATGGGAAAAGCTTACAGAAAAGGAACTCATTGGGCACTTCATTGTACTTGATGCTAGTGACCAAATCCTCGAACCTCTCAATCTGATCCATGGGATGCTCATGAGAAAGACCATGAAAAGGGTGCTGACCCACAAGTGTGTAGTATGCAGGCTTCAGCTTAAAGTCATTCCTCTGAAAAGTGGGAATACGAATCGCATACCGATTGGCATAGAACTGATCGGGTCTGTTGTACTCTCCAAGCGTTCTAGCACGATTACTCTCAGCATTCCCATGATTCACTTCGTTATTGCGCACACCCTGCGCAGCATTCTCCTCGGCAGCTAGTGGAGGGATTATGATATTTCCCTCTCCATCAAGTCGCTGTCCAGCCTCATTCCGCAAATTACCATCCTGGTCCCTCAGGGCTCCAGCCTCGTCACGATTCAGCACAACTTGATTGTTCATCTCTGCTTGTTTCTTCTGGTTCTTGATTGTGCGCTCTAAGTCAGCTAGCTCCTTGTTAGACAGATTAGTCAATTGTGTGCTCTTGTTTCTCCTGGTTTCGCGATTAGGCATACACCTGAAACACAAAAGTCAAGAGACGTAAGTAACAAAAATCGAAAAAAAAGTAAACTAAAACGGCGAGTATCGACCGATACTGTCGAGTATCGATCGATACCGTCGAACTTAGTCGAAATTCTCAGCTAAAATCTAATGGTGAAATTGGAGTCCCCGGCAACGGTGCCAAAATTTGATATGCTCAAATATAATACCCTAAAGTACTAAAGCAGTAGTTGCAGTAAGTTAGGGGTCGAACCACAAAGACTCAAGATATCACTCAATAGATTGCAATATTTGAATTAAGCTAAGTCAATAGATTAAACAGAAAACAACTAAGATTATCAAGTGGGTTGTAAATTCAATGGGAAAAACTAGGTTCAGGGTATCTCTCAGGAAATCAGAGAATGCAGACAAAACAATCTATCAGGATTCAGATTTAGCACGGTTCTTGAACTCAAAACACTAAGTTATAATTAACCAACTTTCGTTGCGAGAATTATCTAAGTCTAAATCCTAGAATTCCAAATTTCTTTGCTAATCCTAAAGATCTAAACCAGCTTTAGAGTTCAGGTTTTATATGTTCACAAAACAACTAAACCAAATTTCTTTGCAGATAGTTATTTTGCTCACCCTAGGTTCTGTCAGGTTTCCAATCACACTTTCGTGTCTAATTGATTAACCTAAGATCTAAGTTCTAGGTGATCAAGCTAGAATTAGCATAAGAACAACCTATGGTGAAGAACTTAATTGATTATGAATCCTAATAAATCGATCTATTTAACACACAGAGAATTCCTTTTATGAGAACCCTAAACCTAAAAGAGAACTACTCAGACATGGAGATTAAAGAAAGCAACATGACTGAATAATACTTCAATAGATAAAATAAGAATAGAGTAAAACAAAGGTTCGAAATCTTCTCTCTGACGAACAAAGTTCAGACTTGTCTCCTTTAATTCCTCTCAACAAAAACCAGAATAGAAAATAGCGTCGCCAACCAAAGTGGCTAAAAATCCTAATTAATAACCTAAAACACGTTTTGGGGCTTATTGTAATTATTAAAGTCTTCTGGACCAAGGAGCAATTTCTTCAAACTTCAGAAAAGTCGCGACTTGTGTTTCTCTGCAGTCGGTATCGATCGATACCATAAGTGGTATCGGTCAATACGCGGGCTTCAAATCGACTTCTCAGCTACATGATCTCTGCTTTGCTCCAAAAAGCTCCAGAATACATCAATATCTCCAATTATGCTCCAAATGTACCTAAAACCTGAAAAGACTCTAAAAGACTCCAAAAACACTAGAAAGACTGATAAAAAGGACATATATCATAGTCAAAAAGGGGTAAAAACCATGATATATCAGATCTACATAGAGATCTATGGTGATCCTATCTACGACATCTATGAAGACGACGAGATCTATAGAGAGATCTATGTTGATCCCATCTATGGAGATTGTTGGGGTCG
Organism: Eutrema heterophyllum; assembly: GCA_002933915.1. Taxonomy (NCBI): domain Eukaryota; kingdom Viridiplantae; phylum Streptophyta; class Magnoliopsida; order Brassicales; family Brassicaceae; genus Eutrema; species Eutrema heterophyllum. Next base: position 48,417 of record PKMM01020239.1, read on the forward strand.
GTTTTCACCCGTCGAGATTAACAAGTCCAAAAGCCGAAGATATCAAATAAGAAGAAGAATCACCCGAGCCGCAACGACCTCGCATGCTCTACCCGCTATCTCGCCTCGGCAATCCTATCTTCTAAAGGGTAAAGCCGAGCCGAAAGTGAAGCAACATCACCTCTACGACCGCAAATGGGCCGAGACAAAGATCTCCATGACAACTCTTTTGGGCCAAGCTAAAGGCCCAGATTACCAGTTGCCCTAAACTAAGTCGGCGGCCGCTCAGAGCAAAAAGGAGATATTCCTTTTTCATCTCCGAGATTCTGGTCAAGATGGACCCATATAAACAGTACTCATAATCATCTTTGTAATGGGGCAAAAAAACTCTAGCAATAACTCTTAGCAATTTGTTCTTGTACTCATACGCTTTTTGACAGCAATAAAATACCATCTTTGGATCTCTTACTGTGTTTTTCCCAAGAAACTTATGTTCCCTCTAAAAGTCTTGACAAAAGATTGATTGTGTGAGTTTCGCCTCTCACAGTTTGGCGCCGACTGTGGGGACTAAGAAGTGTTTACTCGCGAAAATACCAGGAACGAGATCGGAAGATATGACCGGGTACCAGCAGAGAATCAGTAATCAAGCGAACAACAACGCGGAAGGAACAACCGGTGGAATGATCGGTCTCGACGGCACTCTTGAGGCAGCTGTGGAAACAACGTCGGCGCCCTTAGCCAAATTGAAGGACATGATCACCTCGCTACTAAAGAAGAATGAGGAACAAGACAAGCTCAAAAAAATCTTATTGGAAAGAATCAAGATGTTGATCTCGGGAGGACGAACCAGTGACTGGCAAATTGAACACCTCGGCTCGAACGTGCTTCGGACAGATCTCATAAGGCTTAACTCCAAATCAACTGTCCTCGACTTTTCCACACCTGGGACCGCCTCGGTTCAAGACCCATCACCACCACTGCGTTCGTCTGAAGAGGTGACACCTGCGGCGACAAGGCCACCCTTACTCAATCCACCTCGGTCAAGCCTCAGGATGAAGCAACAAACCCCCGAGCCAGCAAGATCTCATCTCGGAACAATCGGAAATGCCGACGACGAAGTAAATCGAAGCGAAAGAATCAATGACTCAGAACGCTTCAACGATATCGAACTCACCACGGTACCAGGAGAAGCAAGATCCGTGGGAGATATCCCTCGCTCACGACGGCTCGATCTCATTCCGACCTCCCTCGATTTCTCGACCCTTGTGATGACCTCGGCAAGAAGATTCCAATCGCCGTACTCGTCCGGAGGGGCGATACCAGCAGTGGCAGAATCGCTCTCATCCAATCCATCTCAGACGATTCGCAGAACAAAGCAGCAATTGCCGAGCCCATGAGAACTCAACCCGAGAAGAATACCAATAATAGGACAACCAAAGGAACTGACTCCTTGATATTCCCATATTTTACCCATTTTAGCATGCATTTAACTTAGCATTTTAGGTCCCACGCATGTGTTTTTCATAGCTTTCTTAGTGTTTTAGTGTAATTTAGGCTTTAGTTAGTTTGTATTAGGTCCTAGTGAGTCTTGCATTCATTTGGAGTGTTTTCTAGGTGTTTGGAGACATATTGATGATGTTTGGAGTGATGGAGCATAAGAGAAGGAAGAGTTCATCCAAAGCGTCTGAAAGATGTGGAAGAACGAAGGGCTTCCGATCGGATTTAGCTTCAATGGCCTTCATGAAAGTTGTAGCCCAATGAGTTATCTATCGAACGAAAGTGGTTTGAGACCATTCGAACATGTATTTAAGGCGATATGGCGGTTTTACCGAAGGTGTATCTGTCTGGCGAGGAGCTATCAACCAGCACCGGCCGGCTACGCCGTTCCAACCCATCCGGCGTGCAGTTTGGAGTGACCAGTACCGATCAGCATCCTATCCGGCATGCCCAAACGGTATTGGGACAGGAGCCAATACTGTTCCAACCGAGCTCCCATACTGTCTCGAAGCCATCCGGCGTGCACGAACAAGAAGACCATGTCGTCCCACATCCGTCCGGCGTGCCCATCCGGCATGCTTCCCTCTTCTCTCCATACCGACCCACTTCCACACGGTACAGACATCCGGTATTGGGACAGGAGCAAGTATCGACCCAAGACACTTTCCTTACCGTTTCAATCCCATCCGGTATAAGTCCAAATCCATCTCGTTGAAGCTAGCCAAAGCGACTGAAAGATCAGGCCAAAAGAAGAACTTACACTCGGATTTAGCTTGCAAAGTCTTGATAGAAGTTGTAGAGAATTGAGTTAGCTGTTTTCTGCAGGTGGTTACAAGTCATTCTGAGCATTGTTTCGAACAATACATCAGATTTAGGAGGGATGTGTCTATCTGGTGCCCAAACGGGTTATGCACAAGAACTCCATACTAACCTTGTTCCATCCGGTACAGCCATCCGGTATGGATCCAGAACAGACCACTTAGACCCAGTTTTAACCGGTTCAAGACCCGGTTTGTCCCGGGTTAACCCGGTTCGCCCCCCTTCCATTTAAATACTCAAAAACCTAATTTTTATGATCTAAACTTTATTTTCTCTCTTTCTCTAGCCCAAAAACGTGGCTCCCTTGTTTTCTTTGAGGGTTTTTATAATTTTGTAAGAGATATCTTGAATTTGAATGCAATTTTAACTTTAATATTTTTAATATTTCATCTTTTTATTCTCTAATCATGGAATATCATTTCTCTTATGGGATTTGGGGGTTTCAATATGGTTAGTGAGCTTGGTAGATTGATAAGTAAGATTTTTCTAAAAATCAATCCTAAATATGCTCATGTCATTGCAATATTTTAGGTGTCAATCCAATTGAGGTTTGTTCAATGCAACAAGAATGCAAGAAACTCTTTAATCCAAGCAAACAAGTGTGATTTGGTTTTCTAACAACCTAATGATTCAAATTAAACAAGTGAACAAGTTATAGCACTAAACGATTAAGACAATGATATAAAGGAGGATCTTTGGGCAAGGCAATTGATTTGGGGGAATCCAAGTTAATCAATGATGTCTAAACAATCATATATGAGCATTTCCTTAGGCCTAAAACACAAATCAAGATTAGCCTAATCTCTTTGCACTAATCACTTCACTAATTACAAAATCAAGATCAAATTCTCATTTGTGAAAATGTAATTAACAAGCATTAATCATAAGTTCTATTAGCCAAGATTCATCTTAGACATTCACTCTCATGAGCTAAGTATGAAAATCTCTTATTTAGTTCATTGGGAAATTTCATCAAACACCTTGTGTGCATGAAATTCTCTATGATCTAGATTAACTATCTCTAGCATAATCTAGCATTAAAACCACTAAATAAGAAAGGAAATAACATCATTAAGCTCTAGACATCAAAGATTAACAAAAGAAATCCCTAATCTACCAAGCCCAATGATCCAAAAAGAACTACTCACTAATCATGAAGAACACATCAAATCTCATGAAAGAGATGTTGTTAATCATGATTAGAGAATAGAAAGATGAAAGATTATAAGGAAATTAAGAGAAACAAACTTTAAATTGCATCAAGACTCAAGATCTCTCTTACAATCACTTAGAACCCTCAAAGGGACGGTTTTTAGCAAGAGAAAAACACATAAGCATGAAATTAGGTTTAGAAAGTATTTATACTAAAAAGTGGGCGAACCGGGTCAAACCGGGACAAACCGGGTACCGACCTGGTTGAAGTGGGTCGTGATAGGTGGTGGTCACACCGCTCGGCCACCGGTCAGTGCAACAAACCGGTGTAAGTGTTGGGTTTGTGCACCGCTCCGTTGCATGGTTCTGTGGTCGGTCGATGTGGGCTTCTTCTTCAGCCAAGAAGCAAGCACATGGGACATAACGGGACCATGTAAAACTTGCCACAGGTCGGTGCTTAGGTTCTGGCCAGACATTGATTCGTTGCATAGACCTGTGGTCGGTCGGTGTAGATCTAGCGGTCAGACGGATATGCCTTTGGTAAAACCACGATATATCCTGGAATACATGTCCGAATGGCCTCAAACCACTTCCAGTCGACCGCTAACTCACTTGGCTAAAACTCTCATGAAGATCATTTAGGCTGAATCGGATCGGAGCCCCTTCTTTCGTCCAGGTTTTTCGGGCACCTCGGACGAGCTTTGCCCTCTCTTTTGGTCCATTACTCCAATTGTCTCCAAAACGTCTCCAAACACCTAGAAACACTCCAAAACATGCAAGAACTCACTAGGACCTAATGAAAACGTCCTAAACTCTAAATGAGACCTAAATGCAAGACAAAACCATGATTATGCATGCAAATGACACAAAGCTCTAAGTAAAATGCATGCTAGAACATGTAAAATACGAAGACATCATAGATTAGGGGGTTTCTTGGTTAATTATTGATGTCTATGGCTTAATTATATTGTTTCCTCTCTTATTTGATGGTTTTAATGCTAGATTAGGCTTGAGAAAGAGTATCTATAACTAAGGGCATTTCATGCACACAAGGTGTTTGATGAAATGCCCCAATGAATTAAATAGGAGGATTTTCATACTTAGCTCATGAGAGTGATTGTCTACGGTGATTATTAGCTAATAGAACTTGAGTTTAATGCTTGCTAATTACTTATTTCACAAATGAGAATTTGATCTTGATTTGGTAATTAGCGAAGTGATTAGTGCTAAGAGATTAGATTAATCTTGATTAGTGTTCTAGGCTTAAGGAAATGCTCTTTTGTGATTATGTGGACATCATTAATTAGCTTAAGATCCCCCAATCAATTGACTTACCCAAAGATCCTCTTTTAATCATTGTTAATCTCGTTTAGTGCTTGTCTTTTGTTTATTTGCTTTCAATTACATTAGGTTGCTAGAATAAAACACAAATCTCTTTGGTTTGTGTAGCTTAAGCGATTTCTTGCATTCTTAGTGTGTTGTTCTTGTGCCTCCCTTGGATTGATCCCTAAATACTACAATGATGGAGTGTTTGGGTAATTGATTTGGATACACACAATTATCCTTCATCACACCTCGGGTCGTATCATAAACTACGAACCCGCCTCGGCACGAGAGGGACCACAGGCCGCAGAGAACACCCCTGACCCGAGCCGTTTCGACAATGATTTCATAGGAGGAAATCTTCTCTGGACGGAGCAAATGCGACTCGTCGACGAACTGAGAAGAATGGACCGAAACCAACGCAACAAGCTGGGAGAAGCATTTTCGGAGGATATCCAAGGCTCGGGATGCTTCGACAACAATCTAACGGAAGAGGAAGAGAATGTTCTCTGGGTAGAGCAGATGCAGCGTGCGAACGAACTAAGGATGTACCAAAGCAATAAATCGCCAAAGACGAGCCGACCCTGGTTAGGCGAGGCAAGCAAAACCAAGGCAGTCCTAACCCAAAACAACACCGAAAGGCGAACCTCCAGCCCAACAGTTCCCGAGGTCGATCGAGCACCAAGGGAAACCCGAGAAACCCCCTTTACGACGAGAATCACCGAGGCGATCATTCCCGCACAGGAAAAAGTCAGAATTTCATTCTACGACGGGACGACCGATCCGAGCGATCACATTAAAATATTTCGTATGGCGATGTGCCGAGCCGGATTAGAGGAAAATAAAGAAGACGCGAGATTTTGTCGCCGATTCGCATAACACTTAGAAGACACCACACTTGATTGGTTCTCAAACCTAGAGCAAAACTCAGTCAACAACTTTCGCCAACTGTCTTCTCAATTCCTAAAAAGATTTGCCGCACTCATAGAGCAAGGAACCTCCGACACCAACCTTTGGAGCCTGACTCAGGGACCAACAGAGCCATTGCGGAGCTTCATAGGGCGATTCGCTTCCACAGCCTCGAAAGGAGAGAAGGTGAACGATCAAGTCACAATCAACGCGCTAAAAAGGGGACTATGGCTCGAATCGGATTTCAGAAGAGAACTGATACTGAAGGCGCCGCTAACATTCCAGGATGCCCTACGCCGAGCTGCAGATTTTATCTCCGAGGAAGAAAAAATGAGAGACGCCCCACCCAGAGGTCGGGCCGACGATCAGTACGATACGACCTCTTACAAGGCAACCATACGCCACCCAGGTCGGATCCCATTTTAAAATGGAACGACAAACCATGTAGCTTACGTGATGACCTTCTGCACATCATTAGGTTGTTACGATCCCGAAGGAATCAAGACCGAAGATGGGTATAGCTTCTGGTTCGGGAAACATCTCAAGGGAGCCGCCCTCGACTGGTTCTCGAAACTCGACCGAAATTCAATCCACAATTCTTGGCGACTATCTGCCTGACTCATAAGGCGTTTCTCTGAACATGGAATCTCCGACGCCAATTTGTGGACCCTAACCCAAAGCCGACAGAGTCGCTGCGGCTCTTTATGGAACGCTTCAAAATAGCACTTTTAATGGAAGAACTCGTAAGTGACCAAGTTGCACTCGATACATTAAAACGATCGTTGTGGTGTAGATCCAACTTCCAAAGAGAAATCAAGACCAAAGAGCCGTTGACAGTCCAAGACGCTCTGGACCGAGCCTCGTTTTTCATTTCCAGGGAAGAAAAGGCGAAAAGGGCTCCACCTCGAGGCCAGAACAACGATCAACCAAGACGCTTCAAGCGTAAGAGATCAGCTTCGAACTCGGAGAACAAACTTGAAGAAATTACCAGCCCATCCCATTCCAAAAACGCGGTAAAAGTGAAGCGCCCTTCAATCCGACGAGCTGGACAAGATAATGTAACAAGAGGAACAACCCAAATCCATAACAACTACACATCCACCTCGTCACCACGCCAGCAGGACCGTCCTATGACTGCAAATATGTCGTACATCGATTCCTTCATGTGCCGCAATACCACGGACTGCTACTCAGCCTTTGAACCCACCCTCCCACATCCGTACCACAGCACTGGCATCCAAATAAGATAGGCGCGGAGAAGCTGGAGGAATTCTTTAGGGTCGTTCGTAACCTACCCGAAGAAATCACGTTCACCAAAGCATTCCCAGCATACGAGTTCGGACGTTTCTTCCGCGACAGCACCAAATCCACATCGGAAATAGAAGATCTCTTCACCTACGCAAAAGACGCGGAAGGCCAATAGAGATACTCTACAAAACTCAAGAACATGGGCAATTTCTCATATCGTGCAACATTCAAGGGGTCGATTTCACTAACGTCCTTTGCGACTCGGAAGCTTGCCTTAGCATCATCTCTAGCTCAACTGCTGAACACCTCGGAATCAAGCACATCCAGCCGACCAGAACGAGGATCAACATATCCAACCAGTCTCATACCACACCAAAAGGGATAACAATCGACGTACCTGAGCGAATTTGCGATTCCATAGCCCCCGTAGACTTCTACGTCTTCGAAGCTGACAAAATCTATCCGGCTCCAGTAATCCTCGGATGGCCATTCCTAAGCACTACCGGAGCAATCATGGACTGGCCACATCAACGCCTCTCTTTCACCCAAATTGACAGCAATGTCTTCTACCCTGCCACCCAGCTCAACCACGAGGAAGAAGGCACCTTGGAGTCACAGCATAGCTTTTGTAAACGCAATTTTTCGCACTTTCTAACTTTTATCAATATACGTTGCATTTACACTCATCATTCTCGTATGTTGCTGGCCACAACAACGAGCCTGTACATCTTTTTTGGATCCTAACCAATATCCTATACGGATAACGGTTCTTTTACAATCCACCACAGATTAAAGCGTGCTATATAAATTTTAGGCGGATATATCCGGACTAGAGAAAAGAAAAGATATATCTCAACCAAAACACTCACAATTTTACTATCAAAACGGGAACGTAAGCCGAGTCTACATTGCAAACCCTAAAACCGAAGTAAAATCTAAACCCAGTTATCACTCGCTTCATAGCACACTGGTCTTAAACATCTAGACATATAATACTAAGCAGACCGTTTTAGAACACGCCACTTCGTATGAGTTTCAAAATACATTTTAAAACTTCATCTCGCCTACTCTAAACGGCTCGGAAACCAACTGTTACATCTCTTTCCGGTTAACTTTAGCAAAAACAGGAACACAATACGGAGAAAAACACCATAGCATATCATCGGATAAAGCCATCCATGCATATGTTCAAAACAAAAAGTTTAACACCAATCGAAAGAAAAACATATCCTTACAACAAAAGAGAACTATTCAACTTGGTTCGCGTCAGATTCAACAGAATTCTGAACACTCTTCATAGTCCCAACGGGATCGATCACAGCAGCTCGAGTCACAGCAGGATTAGCCGGCTCGTCATCATGCAAAGAGTCTTCCAAGATAGGAGAAACTTTCAGCTCATCCCTCAAGAAAGTCTCAATCCTATAAATTTCCTCCTCAACGCCAGTCAGCTCGATTTTCCAAGATTTCAGCTTCTCCGCCTCGTCATCAAGGGATTTGACCTTTCCCGATTGAATGTCCTCGATGAGCATTAGATTACAATTAACCTTAGCCAACTCGAGCTCTTTTCCCTTCGCGTCTTTCAGCTTGTCGACGCCCTCCCTCACTTTAGAGATTAGATCCTCGAACTTGCGGACTGACTCGCGTCGGGCATCCCTTTGAGCCTTTTCGATCTCGGCGGCATACAAGGCATCCTTCTCCTCGATCAGCTGCTTCAAGGAAGCTATCTCGGTTTCTGGCTTCCTCTTTTGAACCTCACATCGGGTAGCAAGGTCCGCAGAATTTGCAGCCTCCTCTCTCAGAGAAATCTTCTCCCTTTCAAGGTCCGCAACCTGGGTTGAGAGTGAAGTCAATCTCTTTTCCACTTTGGTCAGCCCCTTCTTCTCAGACGAAGCGTCCTTCCTCGCCTCGTCAACTCGGTGCTTGTTACGGCGGGCCTCGAACTCATAAGTGGCCGCCATCTCGTTGATAGAAGCAATAAACTGCAGGACAGGAAAATCAGCGAAATCCAAAACACTTGCTGTTATCACAAACAATCGAATCCTACCTTGGAGCAACGCAGCGCCATATTCGCGTACGTCTTCTCCTCGGTAAGCTTGGCAAGAGGAGGAAGTTTAGCCACGGGCCCGTTGAATTCCGAGAGGAGAGTGGCTGGCATAGCAGAATCGTCAGTTATCGCCCTAGAAGGCGGAGGATTGGCAGCGGAACGATCGGTACGCTGTTTCTTCTCGACATATTTCCCTTTATCTTTTTGCGGCAAGGAGCGCTTCCGGCTCGGCTTGTTTTGATTCCTCGTCAGAGCTGGAGGGAGCTCGGAGATCTGGAGAAAGGCCGGCACAACTCTCTCCACACTAGTGGAAGCAGGAATATCGGAAGGATTAGCTATGTCCTTCCCGATAACATCAATATTCACCATGGGAGCAGCAGAGGCCGAAATCACCGCTTCGGAAGCAATCGGATCTTGGGTCGTCACCTCGTCGATAGGAGGATTTACGCTCTGCTCGGCGGCTCGCTTCCCCGCCTCCTCCGCCTCGGCGGCCCTCCTTTTGGCTTCCTTGGCCTCGATTTCCTTCTTGCTGCAAATCAACAATCTCGCCATACTCGTTAAGGTACTATCGGTTGGTGGGGTTTGCAAATTCGAATGAGAAGTCTTTCCTCCAGTCAACCCTCTCAGAAGCTAAAATCGTCCACACCTCGGACAAATCGGTTGGACACTTTGGAGGCACGCTATGAACTACAAAAATAAGAGCATGAAGTTAGTTAAAGGCATTAGGCAGTGTGATGAGCTACGAATATACGGAATAACTACCAAGCGATCCCCAGTTCGTCATGAATTGACTGAGGCAAGACCGATCCACAAAGGCTTCGGAAATCCGAACAAAAAAGAAGCGATCCTCCCAAACATCTTTACTCGGAAAACCCCCGATGACTTTTAAACCGGCCTTATTGGAGATATAAACCCTCTTCGAGTTGGGGGCGCTTCGGACTTCCAGAAGGTTCCGGAGATGATTGAGATTAATGTCTATTTGGCATTCTGTGCACCTGGTTAGGATCCCTATCAGATGACGAAGTCCCCGAGGCGGAATCTGGCTCAGTGCAATCCCGTATTTCCAAAGATATCGCAGAATAAACTCCGGTATGGGGAACCACAAGAAACATAGGGGAAAGAAGCCCTCGTAGACAGTAAAGCAGCCCGAAAGGGGCTCACCATGTCGATCGGATGGACCCGGAATAACAAATTCAACCTCCTCGGGTACTTCGAAGCGTCGCCTTACTCGCCAAGGGACGTCTCATTGGAAAAGGAAGCACCGGGAAGAGCCTTTTTCTTTCTCCTCAGACGCCGGGTTTCCATTTTACTTGGACCAGCCTCATGGCCCGACATTGCCCTTTCTACGCCCTCGGCAAATTCCTGAAGATCTGTTGACAAACCCGCCTTGGGAGAGTGCATTTCCTCGGGTAATCTACCCACATCGAGCTCGAAAGGCGCGGTTGGAGATTGAAGATTCCTTGAACTAGCCGAACCGGTAGAACCAAACATTACGCCTCGGGAATGGTTGAAGATGAATCAGAAAATACGGTGATGGATCGGTAAATTCAAAGACTCGCCACGCTTCAGATCGGATAAACTAAACGGCGCGGCGGTAAATAAGAAAATCCGAACCAAAAAATTAAATGAAGAAAAAAGGAGAGAGGAGAGAGCTACCTATTCTTCGGGATTACGACAAATGCGAAGAATAAAAGAATGAGGGCATCGCGCTATTTATAGGCAAATCGGCGCGTGGCTGCAGGTGACCTCGGGAATGAATAGAAACGCTTGCACTTCCCGAGGTATTTATAGCAAAATACGACACGTGTACAAGATATCCAAGAGAAAATATATATCCCGAGATGTATCAAAACGAAGCAACGACTCAAAATTCTTATCTACTCAACAGTCAAGAAATAGCTCGGTGCAAAACATTCTCCTTCTCGCCTTGCTCGATCGTTTCAGCACTAACGAAGAAACGTCTTGTCGAGCCTCAGAAATAAACAGTGTCAATCCGCTCAGTGCCACCTCGGCACGACGGTTAATCTCGACACCAATGAAGCTTCATCTCGTCACAATCATTCTGGAATTTGACGAGCTGGGGGGCAAACTGTTGGGGTCGGTTTTCACCCGTCGAGATTAACAAGTCCAAAAGTCGAAGATATCAAATAAGAAGAAGAATCACCCGAGCCGCAACGACCTCACATGCTCTACCCGCTATCTCGCCTCGGGAATCCTATCTTCTGAAGGATAAAGCCGAGCCGAGAGTGAAGCAACATCACCTCTACGATCGCTAATGGGCCGAGACAAAGATCTCCATGACAACTCTTTTGGGCCGAGCTAAAGGCCCAGATTACCGGTTGCCCTAAACTAAGTCGGCGGTCGCTCAGAGCAAAAAGGAGATATTCTTTTTTCATCTCCGAGATTATGGTCAAGACGGACCCATATAAATAGTATTCATAATCATCTTTGTAACAAGGCGAAAAAACCTTAGCAATAACTCTTAGCAATTTACTCATGTACTCATACGCTTTTTGACAGCAATAAAATACCATATTTGGATCTCTTACTGTGTATTTCTCAAGAAACTTATGTTCCCTTCAAAAGTCTCGACAAAAGATTGATTGTGTGAGTTTTGGTTCTCACAGAGATGATGTCTTAGTTATCGATCATGTCGAATTCGTATTCGAAGAAGACACCTTTGAGAATCTGGTTCGAGCAAATCTGGTGTTAATCAAAAACCCTTTGAAGAAATATCAATTTCAAGATAGATACAAGAAGATCTATTTGGTGCTAAGATCGCGATTGAAGATTCGAGGATGAATCTTTCTTGGCCGGCGAGACCTGATGCAGCGATATATTTGGAATATCTCCAAATACCTGTATTATTTATTTGCATATCTAGATAATTACCATTTATTTGTATTTTAATTATATTTATATTTTAATGTTTATGTTTTAGGATTTTTAGGGTTCTTAGGTTTTCTTATGAATAGCCTCTTAGGCTTAATGTATTATTCAGTTGTTGATTTTTAATAAAGAGCTTCTTCTTTTGAGAGAAGAGTATTCTCTATCCCTTTTTTCGGCAGATCTATCAAGATCTCAACGAGTTCAAGAAGAAGGTCACAAACGAGGATTCTCTCGAATCCCTTGCTTGAGCTGGCAGGTACCAATCGATTCCTTTAAATCCATTGGTTGAGCTGTTTATCGTTGCTTTCGCTCCATCACCAAAGATGAGGTTATTGATTTCGGGTGATTCTAGAGCTAATCCATGATGCCAATTACTCAAACAAGTGTTAATCCTTTGGTTTAGATCACTAATTAAGACTAATACACTTCCATGGCACTAATCACTTTGTTAATTATCTAATCAAGAACAAATTTCCATTTGTGATTAAACAATCAACAAGCATTAATCTCAATATCTAATCAACCAATAAACTCCTTAGACATATCTATTCCCATAGGCTAAGCAAGTAAATCTCTTAAAAAGTTATTTGGAGAATTTTATCGAACACCTCCTGGGTATGAAATTCCCTAAGTTCTAAATCAACCAAATAATGATGGATCTATCATTAATCACACTTAATAAGAAATGATATATCATATACTATGGATGTCAATCGGGCTAGCCCAGCTCGGCCCGGCGCGAAACCCGTAAAGCCCTCATATATTTGACTTCGGCCCGGCCCTGCCCGAAAAATTATCGGGCCTATATTCTAAAGCCCAGCCCGGCCCGAACAGGGCTATAGAGCTTTTTTGACATGTATGAATCGTATATAAATATCACTGAAATTATATAGATAATGAGTTTAAAAATATGAAGTAAATAGAATGAATGATAATGTTACTTGGATCAAGAAACGTAAACTCAACCAACAAAATGCGTGTACAAATCAATGCTTAAACGTGTCCAGGTAGAAGACGATTTCTATATTTGTTCACGACATACGCACCAATACTAAATGTAGACTATGAGATTTATAGTAAGGCAAAACTAGGAAATTAGGGGTTTTCTATAAATGAAAAATATATAGGAAATTCTCCATATTTTAAAAAATTTAATTCTTAAACAGAACATCTAACTCAATCGAAATATTTATTTCCGAGCTGACCCTGAAAAACACCGGGCTCGGGCTTAAATATATAAGCCCAAAAAAATCGGGTCTTTCGGGTCAAGCCCAATCGGGCTAGTGGGTTTTTTGGGCTTAGCCCGGCCGGACTCGGGCTTTGGCCCTAATTGACATCTCTATCATAAACTAAGCATTAACATCATGTATCAACAATAAAATCCCCCTAATCTACCTCATCCCATGGATCCGAAAAGGGTATACTCACTAATTATGCTAAAACCAACAAAACTCATAAAGATAGTGTTAGTAAACATGATTAATGAATAAAGATAGAAGGATTAAGAAGAGAAATCAATGAAATTGCATTAGAACCTCAAGATATCTCTTACAAAATTCTTAAAACCCTACAAAGAAACAAGTTCTAGAGAGAAAAAGATATGAGATAAGATAACATAAGATAAAAAAAAATAGGTCAAATTCTTAAATAGTCAAGGGGGGTCGGACCGGGTCGACCCGAGACAAATCGGGTCTTGACCCGGTGGGTTTGGGTGCAAATTACTCGACCATCGACCAGCCCGGTCGATGGCTCGGTCGATGGGAAGTTCCTGTCCAATCCCATCGACCATGGGTGGTCGATGGTGAGCCCAAGTCCGTGAAGAACATCATGCCCGGTTCCACCGACCGGGGCTGGTGGATGGGATCTCCCCTGCCTCGGTCAACTCTTTTGCTCAACCTTCTTCTTCTCCAAAGCCATCTCTAGCACTCCAAATGCATTCTTCTTTGTCCAAACTCATCCTCCACACTCCAACAAGCCTCCTCAAGCTCCAAAAGTACCTAAAAGATCATGAAATGCAAAAGACTCTCTAGGACTCTTCTAAAACCTAATGGACTCTAAACATGAATGAAAACCTACAGAAATCTATGGAAATGCAAGTGCTATACATAAAAATCTAAGTTAAATGCATGCTAAAAAGGTATAAAATATGCATATATCAACTCCCCCGAACTTGCCTTTTGCTTGTCCGCAAGCAAACAAACAAGAACAAGTCGAAGAAGAGGTTGAAAGCAGGAGGTCAAATCCGAGAATATTAACAAAAGAATTCAAGTCAATGCCCTTGAGAGTAGTTATATGATGCATAAACAACCTCTACTTCAAAAGATTTAGCCATACCCGTCACTACACGAATTGGGTCTATGCCTTTAGCATCCACCAACATTCATATCTTCCAACTATTTAACATTCATTAAGTGCGGTGGTGGACCATGCTTATACAAATCAAGTGAACTCATTTGGCTTAGGGAAAAGGTTATGAGATAATAGTGATCTCAATCATGTGGGTACTCCGAAGAAAAGGGATCTCCCACGAAATAATGAACTTTGACAAAATGCTAAGAGTAAAGAACAACCGAAGCATACAAAGATGACTTCCATCTACTCAATGCCCCAATATGAACTCCAATCATATTTCTAAACCCATCAAGTTCCATTCTTAAGCTACCCATATCACAAGACAATTTTGCCTTCTTATCCCCACACTTTCCATCACCTTTCTTTTCTTTTCTCACTTAGGGATTCTCTTCTTCTTCTTCAAATTCGATTGGGTTGGCTTCTCCTCTTTTATTTTCTTTTACCTCTTCTTTTGCTTATAAAACTTGTCTCCATTTCAACCTTTGGATTTCTTAGCCATTTTTGGCTCTTTCTTTCTTTTGCACTTAAAGACTTTTACATTTCAACACTTAGAGCTACTTCACATTTTTATTTCAACCAATCCAAACTTTGTTTTTCCTCTATCCTTTCTCCAAATATTTTCCTTTCTCCATTTTCTTTTTCTTTTAGAAAACACCCAAAACCCCCAACCTATCTAACCTATCTAACCTAGCATAAGTCTAGCTCATTGATGTATGAGCTAGTTCTACATGGAAGCTTCTCCTTGTCGTTCCAAACCTAACACTTTTTGTTAAGTTCATTCGAAATTAGTCCTCACGTCACACACAAGAGATGAAGGTTTGAAAGAAGGCTTAGTTTAGGGTGTGGTTAACCGTTCCAAAGATGGGAATCGGCTATTTGAGCTAACAAGAGTGGTGAAAAGGGAGAAGATAGCTCAAATATGTATATGGTATCCATGAGACCAACTCTTCAATGTACAAGCATGATAATTTCAAGTCAAGATTAGAGTTTAATAGATAGAGTTGGGATCAAATCAAAGCATGCTTCAACCAAGACATAAACATTCAAACCACAAGATCAAAGCATGGATCATCCTTAACTTTGTGTTCGCTCAAATGCATCAAAGAACTCCTAATGAGGGCATTAAATCAAGCTCTTAAGTTTATATTCTACATGGAAATTTCTCACAATTCAAGTGAATGCAACATATGTGCTATGCATCTAGACTCAATCTTAATCATGCAAAATACAACTACATGCTTTCTTTATATGTTCAAATTTTCGAATTTTTCAATTTTTCAATTCAATTTCTCTTCTTGGCCTTAGTGCCTTTACCCTTCTTTTTACCCTTGCTACTTTCAACCTCATCTTCCATGGTGGTATGGAAAATAGATTCCAAGCAATCACCATCCAATACAAAGGCTTCTTCATCATTACCATAACCCAAAACTTTCTCTTCAAGAGATTCTTCATTCTTATTAATAGCCTTTAGGGGTGAAGCCAAATCCTTCGTCTCACAACTACCCACATACTCAACTCTTGGAGCTTGAACCTCATCATCCTTATAAACTATGGTACCGCAAACCCCGGTGGAAGAAGGCTTCATAGAATATAAGATTTTGTCATTCACATTCTTGAGCACTACCCTTTTGTTTTGGAAGTCCATGTTGCACCAGTGATATTGAGGAAGGGAGTTCCAAGAAGGAGAGGGAGTTTGCTAGATTGCTTCATCTTCATAACTACGAATTCTGTTAGAATGAGACAATCTCCAATCTTGAGAGGATAATCTTCAATAAGACCAAGTGGTTTCTTTGAAGAAGAATCTCCAAATGTGATGGAGGATGGGTGGTGCGTCATTCTCTTGATTCCAAGATTACTCATCATCTCAAGTGTCATTACATTCACGCTTGATCTCGAGTCACACAAAGCATCATCAATTTTCAAATCTCCAAGAGAGCAAGATATGGAGAATTTACCCGGATTTCCAAGCTTTGGAATAGATTTGGGCTAATGTGGGAAAGGTTCAATGCAAGGGACTTCATTCTTGCCAACCATCAATTCTCTAGCATTGACTTTAGAACCGTAGAGAAGGCAAGAGATATCTTCAATTGCCCTTTCATGCTCATTAACCGTCTTTAATACCATGACTTGTTCCTCAACCTTCTTTTTGCTAGCAACCATCGATTATTCATATTTGGAGTCATGGAGGAGTTTCTCAATCTCTATTAGAAACTCTTCATTCTCATCAATCAAATGCTCCTCCCTTGAGAAGATAACATTACAATACTCCTTTTGGTTCTCATCGACCTTACCCTTGAGTTTCTCCATGGGTTTGCTAGGAAGGGAGCTTCCTTGGATGCGTTGTTGATCTAAAAGTTTGATTTTAGAAGATAGATCTTCAAACTTTGTGTTAAGATCTTGGTATGAGCAATCCACCTTAGTGTGAATCTCGGCCATCTTCTTGTGCAACTCGTTAGCTCCATGAGCTTGCCCGGTCAACAATTATTGAAGCATGTTCTTCATCTCAACGTCTTGTTGTAGCGGTGCACTCCCTTGTCCTTGAGACAAAAACTCTTGTTGGAGTTGCGGTGCAAAATAATGTTTGCCTTGGTAACCTCCTTGGTTCCCTTGGAATTGGATTCGAGGAACAAACTCTTGTTGTTGAAAATTGGATCCTTGAGCTTGGAATCATTGGGTGTAAGCTTGGTTTTGAGGGTTTGGAAGTTGGAGTTGAAGCATTTGTTGTAACCGCCTTGTCCTCCCACAAAGTGAACTTCTTCATGTGTACCAAAGTCCACAACACCTTCTTGATAACCTTGGTTCTTATCAAAGTCTCCAATGTAGTTAACCGTCCTTTGGGAGGCTTGGATGAGCTTGTCCAACTTGTCATTGAGAGCTTTGACCTCCTTGGTTCTCTTTTGATCCTCATAGTCGCTTGTGCCTCTTGTAGCCCTGTCAAGGAGTATCCTTATCTTGGGTAAGACACCACAATACAAAGTACTCAAAAGAGATGCGTATGAGAACCCGTTGTGTGGGCATTGCATGGTGTACTCTCTAAACCTCTCCCATGCTTCAATAAAACTTTCATTCGCCTTTTCAGTGAAGCTAGATATCTCATTCCTCAACTTGGCCGTCCTTGAAGTGGATAAGAACTTGGCTAAGAATGCTTTCTTGCATTGGTCCCATGTAGTGATGGACCTTTGGGGTATATTCTTTTCCCATTGCCACGCTTTTTCCCCAAGAGAAAATGGGAACAACCATAACTTGAAGCCATCCTCGGAGACTCCGTTCATCTTGGTCAATCCACATATTATATCAAATTGATCCAAGTGATCAAGGGGATCTTCCATTTCCAAGCCATGGAACTTGTTGCTTTGGACCATGTTGAGACCCGCCTTGACCTCAAAATTGTTGTTTTCCACTGGTGGTGGGTGTATCCTTTGGCAGTTCACATGAGCATTGACCGCATCTTCCACTCCAACTAAGATTGGTGCTCTTTGAGGATGGTTTGGTTCTCTTGCACCGTGAGCTCCATTCCCTTGGTCGGCCCCTTATTGTTGCCCATGTCCATCGTGAGCTTGGTGTTGCCCATTAGCATCGTTCTCATTGTTTCCAACCAGAGGATTTTGTACATTGTCCATCATACCAAACCGTTCCAAATGCACAACTCTTTCACGCCTTGCTCTACCAATTTCCCTTTCCAATAGGTGGATGTCGTCAATTGGTCTGACCAAGTTTCTTGTCCTCGACTTCTCAAATTCAAGTTCATGCACACCTAGAAAGAAAAGAGAAAACTAGATAGAAACATTAGTAAACAAAGAAAATAAAAGCTTAGTCTCAAACAAAATATTAATCCTAATGGTTATTGTTATTGCCTCCCCGGCAACGACGCCAAATTGATACTTGGATTTTTAGTAATCGAATACCAATTACCCAAATGCTATCGTTGTAGCACTTGAGGATCAATCCAATGAGGCACAAAGAACAACACACTAGAAATGCAAGAAATTACTTAATCTAAGCAAATCAAATAGAAGTTTGTAGTATCAAAGCAATTAAAACGAAACAAGGTACCAAACAAGAATTAATCAATGCTAAAAACGAATCCAAGGATGAGGTTATTGATTTCAGGTGATTCTAGAGCTAATCCATGATGCCAATTACTTAAACAAGTGCTAATCCTTTGGTTTAGATCATTAATTAAGACTAATCCACTTCTATGGCACTAATCACTTTGTTAATTATCTAATCAAGAACAAATTTCCATTTGTGATTAAACAATCAACAAGCATTAATCTCAAGATCTAATTAACCAATAAACTCCTTAGATATCTATTCCCATAGGCTAAGCAAGTAAATCTCTTAAAAAGTTTTTTGGGAATTTCATCGAACACCTTCCGGGCATGAAATTCCCTAAGTTCTAAATCAACCAAATAATGATGGATCTAGCATTAATCACACTTAATAAAAATGATATATCATAAACTAAGCCCTAACATCATGGATCAACAATAAAATCCCCCTAATCTACCTCATCCCATGGATCCTAAAAGGGTCTACTCACTAATCATGCTAAAACCAACAAAACCATAAAGATAGTGTTAGTAAACATGATTAATCTATAAAGATAGAAGGATTAAGAAGAGAAATCAAAGAAATTGCATTAGAACCTCAAGATATCACTTACAAAATTCTTAAAACCCTAAAAAGAAACAAGTTTTTCTAAAGAGAAAAAGATATGAGATAAGATAAGATAAAAAATAGGTGAAATGCTTAAATAGTCAAAGGGAGTCGGACTGGGTCAATCCGGGATAAACCGGGTCTTGACCCGACGGGTTTGGATGCAAATTACTCAACCATTGACCAGCCTGGTCGATGGGAAGTTTCTGTCCAATCCCATCGACCTCCCCATCGACCAGAGGTGGTCGATGGTGAGCCCAGGTCCGTGAAGAACATCGACCGGGGGTGGTCGATGGTGAGCCCATGTCCTCTTGCATCTACCTGCCCGATTCCATCGACCGGGGCTGGTCGATGGGATCTCCCTTGCCTCGGCTAATTCTTTTGCTCGACCTTTCTCCAAAGCCATCTCTAGCACTCCAAATGAAATTCGTCTTTGTCCAAGCTCATCCTCCATACTCCAACAAGCCTCCTCAAGCTCCAAAAGTACCTAAAAGGTCATGAAATGCAAAAGACTCTCTAGGACTCTTCTAAAACCTAATGGACTCTAAACATGAATAAAAACCTAAAAAAATCTATGGAAATGCAAGTGCTACACATAAAAATCTAAGTTAAATGAATGCTAAAAGGTATAAAATATGCATATATCATAATCCCAAATGTGTGAAGCTCATAATGGTCATTAAGGGCAAAAGAGACCTTTTTCAAAAAACCATAAAGTTAGAAAGCCTCATCCCTTTCTCTATAAATAGAGAGAGCTCGTGGGAGAGAAGAAGCAGAGAGTTCAGAGTGACAAAGCCCTGCCGGAATCACGCTGGAGCCACCACCGTTGAGCCACCTAGAAAGAGTTGCCACCGTAGCCACCTAGAAGGCAGATCTGACCCGTTTTGGTAGAGGAGAGAAACGGATAAGCCAACCATGTTTTATTTGAACAAAACTTTCAGGGCCGCAAGGGGTTTGTCATTTGAAGTTGAGGTTTGAAAGTTATTAGTGTTTTTCTGAGATAGATCTGCGCAGATCGAATCCGCAAGCAGTTCACTTCGGAAGCGTTTTGCCACCGATCCAGAAATCTCCAGAAGCCGATCTACATACCAATGTGAAGCCCTGCAACCCATCTTTCTATATATACCTTCCGATCTAGATTACAAGGTATAAACCAAAAGTTAACGAGTTTTCTTTCCGGCCAAGAAATTGCTTAATTCTGGAAATATATGAAACCCAGAAAAAGCTATGTTCAGGTTGAGGTTTTGTGGAGAGGTTTTCGATCAGATCTGAGGGACTTGGATCCAATGCATGGCTGTAATGGATAGACCTTGCTGCAGGGAAGCCTCCGGACCAACCGCCACCATCTTTCGAGGTAAGCCTCAGCAGGCACGTGTGTCCTAAATCATGTTTCCAAGAATCATCTGAGCTGACAAAAACCAGAAACCGTAATCTGTCCTAAATCATGTTTCCAAGCGCAACTTTCCCAAACCCTGACTCCAACCGCTAGGAGCAGAACGCCAGACGCAGACGCAAACGCAGTTTCCAGAAGGGGCGTTATTCCAACCGCAACCGCTTTGACCGATGTTTCTTTAATCGCTATTTTTCCAAGTTCTATTAGACTTAGGTGGGGATATGTTCGGATTATTCATTAATACTTTATTTAGTTTATTAATGTGCGTAGGGTGATTAGTTGATGAATGAACACGTGATGTTAGTTAGTACTT